>DWPT01006378.1:0-11504 GCA_018251895.1 Agathymus mariae mariae
ACTGTCGCAAAAGTGATATGCCAACTCCGCGCGACATGACGACTGTCAACTTTTGTCCATTTATCATCTTAAAGCTAATGTACCACGTAAGAGGAGAACAGCTACAGATGTGTGTTTATTATCTGTGAATGAAACGTATAGAAAAATAACCTTAAAGTCTCACCCCCGCATTTGCTGTTCAGCGGCGTTAACCAGAGATTCTTACCTCGACGACGGTCCTCTTGCATTACAATGGCGGCAGGTCTTTCACGAGTGTCTATTACATTTTGAAATTTGCACTTGGATAAGGCCAGTATGTTTTTTTACCACAAAATATACATGAAATACACGCACATTCAAAAGTTGTGAGCAATATGGTATATGACTATTAATAGGGTGTTGCACGAGGCCCCTGCACAAAAGAGAGGCCTTTGGTGTTTGAATATTCCACCTCTCACTATCCTTCAGCAGGCTTGGCAAAAAACGAGATAAATCTAATTTGTTCTTACCATTTGTAACTTCAATTTTTTTGCTACTATTGCAGAAGCTATAGTATCCACCTCATCTATATTTATCCAATCAACACTATTAATAAAAGGACACGAAATAAGTTATCAAGATGTTACCCGAGTTGTTTTAAAATCTGATTATGTCACCGTACCGTCAACGGACAAATCCAATATCGGAGTAATCTACTTTGAAAGGTGACAATAGTAACTATTTTCATCCAATATTTTGTATAGTGACGCGTCCTCTATACAAATATTATCAGTAGTTGAAACTTTATTACGTTTAACATAATTATAATAACATACATATTGCGTGACATTTAAATAATGTCACTTGAATGTAACTAAGAATTGTGGTTGTATTATGCGCAGAGTAAGTAATACGATCATCGCGTTGACCTCATTTCCAATCCTGTTACACTCGTAATTAACTAGATAAATGCTACTTAGGGTAGTACGTTATTTATATGTACGTATCTCTTGCATTGAACGCATCAAGAGTATTGCGCGAATATATATACATATATTTTTTGCAAAAAGTATTTAATATAACCCACTTCACGTAGGTCATACAAAGTTTGTATTTTTTTTTACTACGTTCTGATGTCAAAAGCTAATATCTCAATGTCTGTAACTGATTTACTTTTATATTCCTAACTTGTTTTGAAATTTGTCACAATTTTTCATCTGCAAATGTTAAATTTCCTTAATTAACCTAAAATAACTATTAAATAAATATATTTCTACATCTTAGTGTGCACCAACTGATAACATTGGTTATATTGAATAGTCGACCAGCAGGTTTATTGCTTATTGTCGCTGGTATCCACGGGCAGCGATGTAGTTTGATATCAAGTGGCCAGTTCGCAATAAATTTAACATCGACATCTTTTCTAGTATCTACTTGACGAACTATAATTCAGTTAAAATATAAGAATAATGTAAGCGTTAGTATTCAAAATATATATTTATAATAATTAAAACAAAGAAATTTTGAAGCCAACTCGAAAAAATCGCAGGCAGCCAGTAAACATTCGGCAGTAGGTAGTCGATTACGCATGTATGTCGTCGTATTTATGTTCTATTTAGTATTATAAATATTTGCATTTTAATCATATTTACCGCCATCGGAAATGCGGGAGTCGTGTTTGATCCGTATTTTATTAGTTTACATTTATAATATAACGCTTCTATGACTCAATCACCTACAACAAGTTGCACTTTCGTTATCTTAAACTTCAATTTTAACTAATATTAACTTGGTTACGGCATACATGATGCCTCCAACATCACGTATAATTGATTGATAAAACATTCCACTTCTGTTATTCATCATTATCATGAGCATGACTGGCACTCAGTTTTTACATACGCAGCATGCACATTATTAACGTCCTTCGTAATTTTGTATCCAGTACAATATAATGTTTCGTATTTTTTGTATAAACGCGTATTATGTATTATTTACTAATCTATTCGTGCTAAGTCTGAAGTCATTTTGGTAAATAGACACATACATTGAAAATTACTTTTAATATGCTTTTCAGAAACTTTACTATACGTCAACGGAGATCTTTTAAATAAGTTATAAATACAATGTACTAGGTTAAAAATTTGCATATCACATTAAATGTTCAATTCCTACAATGGACCAATATACAAGTGCGGAATTCTATAGCCAATTCTCAGTATGGCATACATTAAACTATTTATTTATAGGTAATGCCGAAAAATAACTAGATCAAAGTTAAATTCCTAATGGATTAATTCCAATTTCCATACAATACGACGGAGCGCAATAAAAACACCTTTCAGTTATTTTTTAATTTATCCTTTTAAGTGTGTTATGTTTTTGTGCATTCGAGATCCTTAACATAATGTTATTTCGGTGCGCATACGATAGCTAAGCGACCGCGGGTCTGGTTCGGTTGCACTCGGTTCAGCGGTTCGTCATGACCGGGCTAAATTGCTCCGGTGACTAACGACCACCGGCAGATTTCCATAATGGTATCGTCCCGTTTCTCGCGTCACCACTCACGCGGTCGCGACGCAGCGCACACGTGCCACTGGGATGAGCTCGAATGGATGATGAACGGAAATGCGGCCTCGGTTGGAACGCTGGCTCTACTGTCGAAGCTATGAGATACGTTCCATGGATGATTCTAGAAGATATACTGTGCTAGGATTGTACTGGGCTCTACATAGTCCAGCGGCTGAGAGTCATCGCCTAATCCGTTAGTCTGTAGGGTGAACCATGAGCAAGAAGGATGTTGACTTATTTAGAGTTCAATTGTATGTAATAGTCAATGACATTAGTATTTTAAAGCCAATTACAATATTCACCTGTATTTCTTTTTTGTGTATATATTATCTGTTGAAGCACATGTATATAGTTCACTATTATGTCACATTACTGAAGCACTTTGTCACTCATCACGTTTCCTATCTCGCAGCACCTAACACGCCCATTCTAACCGCTGTCCTATCACCTCTTCTCTTGACGCCCACCGTTGACCACCAGGTGTCCGCACAGACGGCGTGGCGACTACGACGCCTGGGTCGGCGACCACCACCACTGCGCCACCGCCGACAAACAAGCTGAATGTCCACGCCAAGGAATTCACTATGGCCAAGCCCGCTGATCTGCACAATAGGTGAGTTAAATAATTATTGTATTCAAATGTAACCATGCAGACATTGCAAGTCTATCTGTCTAATTTGATACTATAACTATGACACACAATACAGGATCACTAAACAACGTTATTTACAGTAACGTCGAAGATGCTCTGGTCTTAACGCCTACCATTGACCACCATTTTTGCACACTGATATTGAATGTGTCATATTTCCCTTCTATGTTTAACTTGTGATACATTGGACATGCGCTCCGTCGCAACACGACGTCGCAAATCTCTTCAAATAAACTTTGTGTATCAGTTTGAGTAGTGCTGGAGCAACATTGACTGGGCTTATCTTAGTTTTATGTTTTTTTCCTTTTCGTTTCTTCTTTTCGTAAGGAGCAGCAATGTATGTCGGACCGTCTTTAGATTTGACTATTGATTCGTACAGTTATAGTGGCTCTTTTATTCCGCGTGGACTGATTTTGCGAAATAATTTAATTTAGAATGCCTGGCGTGGGTTGGGAATAGTTTAAGTTTAAAGTATATTAAACTGAATTTACCTTCCAAGTTAGCTTCCAGCTATATATTTTTATTTATCTGAAATTGTAACAACGTGCTTCGCATAAAGACTATTCTATTGGACTAACGAAGTACGCGTTGAGGTTGACCTGCAGCTTTGACGTCAGCAGTCATTGTTTAAAGTATGTATGTACATAATGATGGACACAATGAAGCCTATCTGATCGTCCTCTTGGTTGGTTGAATACTGTACCTATCGAACATGGTATACGGAGGTCAAATTAGCTATATGGTATACTGTATAGAATTAGTAGGTTTTTATGTACTACAATTATGTTATCATGACTCTTTAACCCAGTTGATAGTCTTCTAGTGTGTCGAGCGAAGCGTAGCAGTGTCAATGTCCAACCAGTGAAGTAAATGATTACGAGTTTTGAAGTAAAACTTGTTTAGTTTAGTTGTAGAAACTATTGTGATTTGAAACTCGATGAAACTAAAAAATACAGTAAAACGAGATAAATCCATACATCTACAACGTACATTACACAGTGTTTCACAATACTCTATCTCCTTTTTGTCCGATGCTTCGTAGCCTCCCCACTCTTGTCCATTGAGCGGTGTACGAATGTGTGCTTCTATATTGCCAAGTGAAATGAGAGAGAAGACGTCGTATAATGATAATACTGCAGTTTTTAACATTTTCTATCGGCGGAGCATTCTACGTGTATATGTACATGTGTTCGCGCCAGCGTCTTACGACACCTTGGCCGAAGGTGACATAGCCAGTGTGATTTACTATTGAAGTGTATTTTTTATTAATATGAATATTCTCGAACATGCCGAAAACTTATTCCGAATATTGTCATGATTATCGGCAGAAAAAATATCCATCCATTTACCCTACTCCCGGTTCTCTACATGTATCCCATTCTCTCCGAATGTAGTTTTTAGAAAGTATCGCTTATACCGTGTGTGAACTGTACACACGTCTTTTTTAACGAGTGTCAATGTACGTTAATGATGCATATTTGTTTGTTGTTTTCTTCCTTGTATCTGGTGAATCTGGCGTGACCTATGTCCAGAAGTGCTGTAACCACCACCACACCACACGATATACATATGTACACGTATATATGTCCGAGACTAACATAAGAATATCTGGGAGAAATTTGGACGAATTTTGTGAATACGGTGTTTTACGACTAGGTCTATGAGACGTCTTTCATCAAATGTTCACATAAAATTCTTTAAGTCTAAGCACTATTTCGTGGGAACGATAGAACCAACTAGCAACTAACAAAGATAACCGTGCCTTGTACATAGCACCGTTAAGCCTTTTCGAGGAATTTTACCATATCCACCACTAAGTTCAGAATTTTGGATATTTCGGTTATCCACCTATACGTAACGTCGTAATGTGACGTTTCAAACGCACAGTCGTACCACCATAGGAGTTCCTGTTGGAGTTATTTCCATTTTACTTACGTGAAACACACTCATATACTCAACACCTTAGCATACTGTACCAACATATGCCCTGGCTGGATATCGGTCCCGGAACCGTTCCTTCGTCAAGTTCACTACGGCAGGACGACAAATAGTTTCGTGACGATATACTCCATTTAGTAAGCTCTACGCATCTGTTTTAAAAACAAATAAATTTCTTGTAGCGGAATTATAAATATCCGGCTAATGGCTCGTGATGTAATATTTTGGCGAGTATTAGCGTTACCTACATCAAGTACTTATCGTAATTATGCATGTGGTTGTTCGTCATCGTTTTCAAACACACATAAATGGTAACGATAAATTCAACTAATATGTGAATGATGATCAGTGTTACCTGGCGAACATTAAACTGGTTTTTTTTAATTTTTCAACGCTATTTCGATCCAGTTACGTTGTATATTTCGCTGTGCAAATTATTTATAATTTTGAGTAGGTGCTCGACAATACTTATAGTTCAGTAGTACTACTAATAGTGCAGAGAATATACGTTTTCTTTCTTGTTTGTTACCTTTCTTGATATATGAAAGAGTATTTATTAACATGCAATACGTTAACATTTTAGTTAAAACTATCTTATAAACGACTTTGAAAATACTGGAGAAAGTATTTCTGAATGAAGACACGGGACTATTTACAGTGTCTGCCATCGAAGCTTATTGTTAAAAGTCCCGTAGGAGAAGGTAGTGATGTAGTGACGGACGTCGCTGGCGCCGATCCAATTGGGAGCAGACGGCGATCTACGGGGTGGTTAACATGGCATCCGGCGTTGCGCGGTCGTCCCACCGACCGGACGCGTAGGTGCGTAACCAGTATCAAGTGTATTGTGGTCCTTATCACTCTGCTCTCCGCCGCGGGGACGCAAGCACGCGCGGGACGCACGCGCACCGATACGAACCAAAACAAACACGAAATGAAGGCGAACGCATTCGAACGAACTTTAACAAATCCCGCTTCACTGAGCCGTCTCCCATAAATGCCGACTTGTTCCGCGTTTGGCTACTGTGCTTTCTGGGAAATCCTAAGCTCACGCGTAGTCTTTACTTACTTGGCCGAGACTACAATCTATAAATAAAGCCGCGGTGCTATGAGGTGAAATGGAACGTAATTCAACTGCGACAGATTGCCAAGTTTGCGTAGGGATTTGTGAAACGATTGTTGTAAAATAATTCCCTGTCGGCAAGCAAACATAGTATTTGTCTTGATACCGAGTGATACGTGATAAGAGACGCGTGTGTGCCAAATTTTTTTATATATCTTAGACATGGTGCGAGGACGATACTCCACTTCTGACATGTGAGTAATCGCTAACAACGATTTAATTGATTTCAACTGTTTAATTCTTCACATTTTCTGACCTGACCGTTACTCTTTAGAACTGGTATTAACCGCCTAATTGCATTTATCGATATGTGTTCAGAATCATTTGACGTTGCGATGCAGAACGTTATGATTTGCAATTGAGTTATTCGCGTATTTACTGTAAGTTTAATAACAATTTAGTATATTATCTTAGTATCATATCATAAAAATAGTCACACGTTATGTCGATTCCAGGTAGAGTCGATTGATTCGACTAGTCGGATCTACTATTATTGTTCAGGTAAACCCTGCAAGTGATATAAAAATGTCTGTAAAACTTTTAATCCCCGCCTCTCTTATAACACAAACGCGGCCAGTAAACCTATTGTTTTACATTTTCTGTTCGTGATTACTTACACGATTACGAGTCGTAGATCAATATTTAGCTATATCAGCTTCTTATGGGCTTTTACAAAGTTGTTTATATAGGTGATTTTATGTGTGTGTTTATGTATTCCTGTAAAGTGATTAAATGTCCCGGTGACACGTAGTGTGCCTCACACGCCTACTCCGATATACTCATGCTGCGTCAGGTGTTGACTGATGGTCCTTGGCATTGATCTAAAAGTGTGATAACGTTTATATTTACGTATCTGCAAGTGAGTTGTATAAGATGTAAACTAAGTCAGTAGATATCACCTCATCAAGGTTCCAAAGGAGATGACAAATGATGAAACGTGTGTAAACTATCTCGAATTCTTCATAACGTTTATTATACGTTTCATTGTGAAGGAAGTTGTGATATTATATTGTTGAATATTTAATCCAAATTTCCTTTCTCATATTTCGTCCATATTGGCGGTATAAGTTTACTACATATTTTCTGATAACTGAAGTAGAAATTTTTCTAAAACGAAAACGTGCGGAGCGGTTCGGTGAAGCGGCCCACTACAGGGTCATGATTTGTGCTTCAGAAGCGTACTCCGACAGCTGCCCCGATTCATATGAATGTACTCGTATGGATCAGTCGTTAATCCCAGTTTCGGTAGCACTGATTCTTATGAATCGTTTACTCCAGAATTTGTATATTCTTCTGTTGTATGTTTATCTATTTGTCGTAAAGACTCGTTAGACAGATCTTAATACTGTGCATTGTTTTGTTCTACGAAAGCTGCAAAAGCATATGACCAATAGAATAGCTTATCTGCATTATAAATTTATTCTTTTTTTTAAATCCTGTTGTAAAATCCGTCTTTTTTATTTATTTGTCCGAAATGTCGTGTATCTAAACACCTAGGCTAAGACTGTGTGTTGTCTGCTTGACAGTTAGTATTCTTTACTTAGTTTTCCTACAGGAAATGGTACATAGTTAAATAATAGGTGAACATTTTAACATCGCAATGTACGATAGATTTTTATTGCAGTTATACCATTTTAAATAGCGTTGTCAATGTATGACCAGAGCAAATAATATCCCCTTACACGTGACTTTAGTCAAGTTAGTGTTTTAAACAAACACAAGTAGATCAGTCATTTGTATTAAAGCTGGGTTGCTGTGCCGCGCCAAGGCCGACCGTACGACCGTTCGACATTGGAGCATAAATTATTTCATCTATAACAATGACTCATATGTACGATTCATTTTATCATTTCCTCTAATTGATGTACTAGTGTCTGCCGGACCTGCGTTCAGTTTTCGTTTTGGTAAAAAAAACCTGCTTTTTTAGACTAGGATAGGAGGAGCCCTCTACACTACGAATAATACTCCATATAACTCCAGATGACCGTACTAGTAAGTAGTAAATAGTACTTTCGGACATTAAAATCTCGTATTCGCACTGGTTCCTCCCAGTGCAAAGCCCTTAAGATTTATCTCAGGCGGCTCCATGTATCAGCCTTTTATCCTAGAATGGCGGTAAGATTATAATTATTCTGTCATGCCATGTCTCCAGAAGCTGAGTTAGTAATTACACGGGAGAAAACAACGTAGATGTCATGAATGGTGAATCATTAATACAGACTTTACATATGTTATGTATGAACTTGGAAGATCTCGTCTACCACTTTTGTTGCATGCAATCGATTTTCTTGTTCGGTTTGCCTTGATAGTATTTCGAGATGCGGTAGTGGAGAACGTATAAAAATATTATACATTTTCTGTGATAGTCCATCATACAAATTAATAACACACCCAAAATCATTGAGGTTGTACACGTCCTTACGTGAATTTAAAGGGACAATTGTAGAGCCTTTATTTGTTTAAATTTAGCGATAATTCTGAAAAAATAATTACCAATATTGCTTTATACGATGCAGAGCTGCAATGTAGCTGCGGTTTGGTTTTAATGATTTTATTATTTAAGTTAACTAATAGTCACGAACGCATCACCATCAATTCAGTAAATTTTCTGTGATACTAAAACATATCGAGCAAACAAAATAAGCAGTAAATAATTTATATAAATATTGTTATTAATGATGAACTAGTTCGGTACACTGGCAAAGTACTTCGCAGCAAGGATAAGCGCTGCAGCGGTACCTCATCAGGTGATCAGTTCAAGGTCCAATTTTTATTTACATGTCTTCTTATGTATCTCTTGAACCCTGTACGTTTGTAATATTAGGCGTCGCCAAGGTCGACTGACCATGGTGTGGTGTGGTACGTTGCGGTCACGCTGACTATCTGGTTTCGCCCACGTGACCACTGGCTCTACATTGGATTATGTTACCCGCTGTTATTATTGTATGAAATCTGTTAAATATTCAACGCGAATTATCACTCAGTTAATATTTAAAATGAATCGCTTTAATACCGACTGTCTCGCCGCGACCATGGCAAATTTAAATCGTGAGTACTCGTTCAGTTGAAATATATAATGTCAGAGATAATATAAAATTTTAAATCTTTGCCAGTTTTGAAGTTCTCTTTTAATTGTATGATTAAGGATAATCTTATTGAATTTTATCACATAATTTTTATATCAGTGAAATAGGTAGCACCGTTATCATAAAAGTGGGTTCCTTGTTAGGTAGAGTTATACGTCGGTGATGCCTTTGTTGTTAGTCAAGTCGACGAGCAGCGTTGATCAGTTCTCGTTGTCATCTACATGTCTATTTGTTGTCCATTTAGGTACTTTTAAATAAGAATATTATAAAGTAGAGATAACTCGGTTCGAGTTTACATCATCAATTTGCATAAATTCACAATACAATAAAACATCACCGATGGCTCGATAACTTAAAACGAATGCTTTGAAATAACGCTCAGTCAATGACTTATACTGTCAGCTCATCTGGTCTGGATGCTTCAGTACTGGCCGGCATCCGGCAATTTCCACTGCGAGAGTTACAAACATGTTGTGTGACTATGAGTCATGACGCGTTGTATCGTCTGCATTGTAATAAGACGGATTGGAATACGGACATGAATGACAGGTTTGTATTTATAGTTATATGTAAACATGTTCATATACGGGGAGGCGGTCCACCATTTAGTGACAGGAGTGGTAGCGGGAAACGGGGAGGGAAGTTTGTCTAGTGATGCTTGAGTAAAGATTGGCTAGCACAATTTTTAATGTAACACACTGTATTACAATGGTAGTGTGTTATTTAGAGAAATGCTACTTTTAAAATTAAAAAGTTAATATGTGTGTTCACAAGTGATTTTAAAACGATATACGAGAATCAAAACACAATCTTTTGACTCATAGAGTTACATTGATTTTGGCGTAGCCTTGCAGTGTAAGGGCCAAGTGGCACTTAATAATTTTATTTACAGACGATATCACAGGTGATACCTAGCCTGCTTGGCTAGCTACCGCCCTCCTGCTTAAAATTGAACGTATGAACGTAACGTCCCTTAGTGACTGTGTACACATTTAATGATTCGTTGAGCCCTGATGAATGTGCTCGTCCGTCCATTTCTATGTTGAATAATGCATGCGATGCATTATGCTGTTTTCCCATAGCTTCATTTACAAGTAGTCCATAGTATAGACATTATAAAGAGAGAGTACGATAAGTTGGATGACAGTTAGCGGCTAAATTTCTTGACCACTTCAATGAATATAACAACCGTAAAGACATGTCGGAGGCCTTCAGGCGACATAAAAAAATACATAACCTTGCTGGAGAAACGTTCTAGTGTACACCCTAGATGTACTTAATTTCGAAGAGAGACCTATGCTCAAGAGAGGGCCACTAACGAATGAAAAATACTATGTATGTCACTCTATTCTAAATTAAAAATAAATACATGCTTCCTGGCGAGTATTTAAAATAATTGCTAAAGGTATCATGCATATTATAATGATTACCATTACTTAATTACGATCGACTTCTTGGCCTGCAGTCAATTAAAGTTTACTACAATTAAACGTCGTTCAGATGTACTGTAGGTAACACAACACGTGTTTATGTTTACTAACAAATAGGCATTGCAATGCAAGGTCGCGTTTGCTGCTGCGACGAGAAAAGTAAACAGTTTATCCTACTTGAACACCAGCGGGGTGTGATGCCGTGTAGATGTCTGAACTGCGTAAAATTAAAGTAAGAATATGTAAAATTTGACTATAAAATATAATGCTGCAATTAGAATTGCATTTTTTTTTTTACCTTAGATGCTTTTCAAGCCATTTAGTTTCATCAGCATATCTTTAAAATTAAACTCGGTCAATGATATCAATAAGTACTTCACAAAGTACACTTTAAGATAAACATATTTTTAAACCTTACTTAATTTCATCGAAGAAAGTTCAAATGATAAAGAAATATATCAAGAAACTACATTTTAACCAGAATAAAAATGTAATCTCTTGTCACCATAAAACCTAGTCTAGTTCGAGGGAATGCGGATAGTTCAATGATCAGTGGTCACACACGGCCGACGTCACCGGAGATATTATTTATACTTGAACCGCGGTCGAATCCCCATCTCGATTTATTCTCTACAAACATATGTAGGTGGTGTATACCCGTCGACTACGCATTTCGGCTTGGCAGCCGGGCTCGGCAATAAACCGGGCATTTCCTACATCCACGTAATATATACGAAACGTAAACAATG
>DWPT01006379.1:0-11502 GCA_018251895.1 Agathymus mariae mariae
ATTTTTTAGTTACATATGATAGTTACAATTTTTATTTTTATTGTTACAACAATCGAATTCAACAATTTTATTCAAAAAATCTAATCAAGTAACGCAAGAAAGAAAAGGCTTTTTTATTTTATTTTATTTTATTTATTTATTTTATAATACTATAAATACTACTATAAATAAATTTAGTAAAAGTAAGTTTTCAGTCCGATGTTCGTGACTGTTTTTTTTTATTTGGTAGTTATCGGATGTTGTCAATAAAAAAATAAAGATCGCAGCTATGAACGATTCCCGACCACAAGGCGAACACTACTAAATAAATACCTGTCACTATTATGCACTTTTAATTTCGTGCTCCTATATCAACCATCTAGTGACCAAATATTCAAGGCAAATGTTATGTTTACTTAAGATGACTCCTACGAGAAAACTCGCAGTGATAATATTTTCTTTCCTCTATATCAGAACATGTTCCCTTTGTCCCAAAAAAAAAAACACAAATAAAAATCATTATATAAAGAGCAATATCGATGAGTTTTACCATTATTATACCATAATTATACTATTATTAAAGTCGAAAATCGTATTTAGATTAAAATATATCGTAACCGCAACCACGACTTGCTAACAACGAAAAAAAAAGTGTATTATCGAGCTATTTCGCCTTTAAAACACAACAGCAAGGCGATTTCTCGTGAAAGATGCGTCGACATCAACTTCCAACGATACCCACTACCATTAGGACACCACATTGACCAACACACACCTCGTCATCGTCGGACTCAACGTCCTCGGGCTCGGAGTCCAGGGCGGCGTCTTCATCGCTGTTTGGTCTTTTGTTGATTAACTTGGAATAGTCGACGTCGCGCCGGTACGGGAACGCAGTTTTAAGTTTACGTACTAAATATCGAACCTGGGGACACATTGGATTACTAGTGAAGTCAGTATGTAGTGAATAGTATAAAAAACAAAGTTTTACATATTACATATGTATCTGTACGTAGATAGTTCAGGTCACGTGGAATTAACGATACAATGAAATAGTGGACCATTTCACTAAGTACCGATTTCATGAAACAATCAGGTGTTTTTTGACAATATCATAGAATCACAAATGTATAACAATTTTGTCAACGACGCATCATAACTTCATGGTATCCACAAGATGCATTTGATCATAATACAGATTCTACAAATTGTGAAATCACTAAAATAGTTCCATCATCCGCTGCTAGAGGCGCTGTACTATAAAAATAATGCTTTACAGACCAATAATATCCAATTCAGCAATGTCATGGGACGTTAGCGTACATAATCATCGTTGTGGTCACCAACAAGACAACAGCATACATACATTTGCATTATTATGTCATCGCCATCAATCACAGACATTCTTATTGAGAGGCTGCTGTTAAGTCATCACCATATGTATATATATATATAGATGAGATGAATCATACGACGACCTTGTAACCCAGTTACTCAGTAGTGTCACTGACGGCTCCTGGATTCGATTGTCGGTAAGAACAGACTTCATCTTGTATATAGTGCACCAGTAAAATTCCGACCGTAGACATTCCGATGAACAATAATTTCAAGTCAATTGAGCGATGTACCTCTTGTTGTCCGGTAACGAAGATAAGGATTCCACCGTCCGGGAGCCGCGTGTGTATTTTGACTGCCTTTCTGTAGGCCTCCTTCAAATAATCACTGGGCGTGCGCTTGTTAAAATGTATCGTCACTGGAAACTGTCTACCTTCTACCTGTAAAACACAAATAATATTCAAGTTCTCATGCATCTAATTAAAACAATCTTTGATTCACAAAAAGTAAATATGTACATATATGCCAAGGACTACTGAGAGTCCACTTGACGTTTATAATACTAGTTCAATATTGGTATTTCATAAAATATTATTTTAAACTACATTTGTGGATCACCAGTTGGAGTCGCCACGACAAGTGTTTACGTTCAACGCTAACAATTATAAATACAAGAGTGACTGTTTTTTCAATAATCTCTCCTTCCTTCTTCCTCTTCAAACATCACCCTAAATACATTGGTTACCTTGATCAAGGGTGGCGGTTCCTTAAACAACCTTGTACTCTCAGTAAAATCCTCGACTCTCAATGTAGCTGACATTATTATAAGTCGCAGGGGGCTGCCGCGCTTGCGTCTTAAAGGCACTATCCTGGATAACAGCCCTAGCAGAATATCAGTATAGACGCTTCTTTCGTGAGCCTCGTCAATGATCACTACCGAGTATTTACTTAACAGGAAATCTGATTGAATCTCTTTTAAGAGCACGCCTGTAAATAATGAACATTGTTTAAGGGGTTGCGGGATGAGTATAAAAGTATTCGGAATTATTCCAGTAAATTAAATTACATATTGTTAATCGTCTAAATTGATTCCAACCAGTTAGTGACCAACTGCAAGACAAGTCCTCATATTTGAGGAGCAAACTCAACTAGGAGGAGCAGTGGCTCCTGTTTGGACCGTTTAGTGTCCAAACCGAGTATCCAAGGACCTGTTGCCGACCGACGGACTCCATCATGGCATTAAATCTACCTAACTGGTACGATTAATGACCTGGTGTCTACTAATATTAACTTCAAACCACGGTAACGCCTAAATATTACGGTTACCGATCCCCATGATCGCGTTCAAAGTCGATTAACTCGATTAATCGCTTACAATAGAGACACGGCGTCGGTTCATGAGCGCTTTAAAAATGTGTTTAAACAATTTTGTATCAAATTTAAGTCAAATTTCAATATCAACAACCCTAATAATAATATAGGGTACTTTTCCGTTAGCCGGTCGCAAACGAAAACTAGCCAAATAATGTAGAATTCCGCCGGGTAAACTATAGATATCAAGTTCAGGAGTGAAAGTGGAGGTAGTTAGGCAATAGGGTTCAGTAATTCTTCCACCCAAAATTCCGCGTCTAGAAAATGCGTATTCTTTCTTTCGCTGAATTTTGAAATCGTAACCTAAACAGTACTAAAACTTGAGATTACGTCACAAATGTCAACGGAACACCGCTTCACGGGATTAATTTTCTGTTTTATCTAAAAAATACTTAATGTACCTAACCCAACCAATAGGTCAGTAAGCTTGTGTTGATTTAAAGAAAACAGGAGAGAACACATTCGCGAGACTACGAGACAAACGGAATATCATTTTATCACAGACAAGTACAAGATTTTACAATTAATTAATATTTGTCTTTAGTAGAACTTGTTTTGCTTACTATTCATTAATATACGTTTAAAATTGAACGTTTTCGACTTTTATTCCGGTGATTATTTTGTTATTCGCCTCCCTTGGCGACTTGGCTCGCTTCTGGTTCACCGTTTGCGACGTTGCGCCCGGCTAACGGAGAAGTATCGCACATGCTATACAATATACTCGTAGTAGTATAGATATTAAACAATACTACTCACCGTCAGTCATGAACTTTATTTTCGTTTCTTCAGTAACATTCCCTTCGAATCTCATCAAGTAGGACACAACCTTATTACTCAAACCCAATTCGTAGGCCACACGCATCGACATAGCGACGGTGGCCACACGACGCGGCTCAGTGATGGCTATCATCTGACGCTCCGCATAGCCAGCCTCATACAGGAACTGGGGTATTTGTGTAGTCTTTCCGCTACCTGAAATTTAAGAAATAATTAAAATTTTTAAAAATCCTCAAGACACTTGTTTTTCGTCTCCAATCCACACAAGGATTTACTATATGCCAAAGTGATTTGTGTAGACACACATGCTGCTGAATGGTACGAAGATTTACAACTATATGCCATATGTGATTCGTCAATACTTTAAACAAACACAATTTCTCCTCCTTGTGCTGCACACTTGTTGATAGAGCAATATTGTCAGTTACTCTCGACGGAGGGCACTGATCTCTTTACCACCCCATTTAATCCCGAATGGTACCTGTGGATGGTACTAAGATTGTTTACTTCCTTAGCTGGTTACTAACATCATTTTAGAATCGCCTATGAAATGCTTTTAACGCGTTTCAGTTGCATCAATAATCAAAAACTTCCTAACTTTCTATGCCGTTAATATGTTGAGAATGCCTTTGGTTTTATGGGCGTCCAGGAATAATAATGACCGCTTAAATTAACAAATGGAACCATTGCCAAATTTTAAGGTATACACATGAAGAAATGCAACATGTTTCTAAGTTTTAACTCCTGATTTATGTAATCGATGACAGAAATATTGTCACTCTTACCAGTTTCACCAGCCACGATCAGAAATTCATTCTCATTAATCAATTCCATGATCCTCTGTTCCTCACCAAGTATTGGCAATTTCAATCTTGCCACCTGAATCTTAGGGTCTCTTTTTACTTCTACATGCACTGTTGGGTGATCTAATAATGGCTTTTTTACTTCTATTTTATTTACATTTATAGTTTCCTGGACTACAGAATGAGTACTGATTACAGATTTTTCTGTTGTTTCTGTCTCACTTGCAGTTTTTTTTTCATCAGAATTTAATTCTTTTTGGTTGGCACAACCTTCAACATTTTCGTTTTGAATTTGATTATCTTCATTCTGTATTAATTCAGGTGGCTCATCATCGGATTGCGACTCATCCTCAGATGATTCCTCAAGTCCTACCACATTAGGATCATGTTTCTTCTTTTTAGTCTTATCTGAATTATCCATCCTCAAAAGCCGAAGACGCTTTTTGGCTCCTAAAGAAAAATAATAATTTGAGTTTTGTGTCTATGGTATGAACGATAACGAAAGTTTCTGTGTTAGCTCTTGGCTAGAACTTGAAGCACAATTACTTGATTAATTTCGGAAATAAGATACTATGAAATACTTTATGATAATGAAGACTGACCATTCATCGCTACTGAACAACTGATGAGGCAATAGGTAGTCACTGACCTCATCACCCAAATAATTTTGATACTTGTATATGGTGGTAAAGTTTTATTACCTGCCTGGCTCACTACCTTTCTCGAAATACATTTTGAAATAGTTTTATATGTATCATTCAGAACCAAACATGTACAATATTTTAATACATAATTTTGGTAGTAACACTGAATAAGCCAAAGTTAAAGTCATTATAATTATGTCCAAAAGTTCCATTATTCTGAGATATTTATTTGTAATGTATTTTAAATTTCATATTTAACTCTTCAGAACCTACCAACTTACCAGCTATACTACTAAATTTCTTCTGTTCAATTGCTTCAACATTATTTTGAGTATTTGTTAAATTGTATTCATTTAACTTTCTCAAACCAATAGTTTGCATAGATGAAATAGTTGTTAGGTGTTGCACCTCATCAGGAGTGGCTTGAACTTGTGAGAGTGATTCAAGGAGTGCTGCTCGCTGTAATATTTTAATCAGTGTTTTTAAGCCAGGCAACAGACACAAGGGCTAACTGGCAGTAGCTTCTCACTCTCATTCATAGTGACATACAATTACAGACATATATTTAAGAACAATTGATCGTGTCAGATATCATTTTAATCATCATGATAATATTTTTGACATTATAACTCAGGAGTAAATAGTTATATTATTTCATATTTGTCAAAGATTAAGGAAATAAATAATTTGTATTCTTAAAAAAAATTACATTTCTTTAAAAAAATGTCACATTTATATACTATTGAACCTGGACAAATACTTAAGAAGGATTATTAACTCGTAAAAAAGAAACAAAAACTATATTATGAGACGTAAAGTTAATAAATCATACTAATAAATTATAATTTAATAAAACATTTAGAATAACATGATAATATGTTAAATTAATATTAATGTTCCATTGAATGTCTGTGACTTTTCATCACAGCATTACACCAACGGGGCATGGATTCTATTAGTTTCAGACACTTCTCCATACAAATGGAATTACATTTCTGTACAAATGCACCATATAAAAACATTCAAATTGTTGTATTGAAACTTGTTTGTTTTACTTCACACCAAAGATTTTCGATTGGATTAAGATCAGGACTATTGGCTGGCCAGTTTAAGACAGACATGGATTGTGCCATTGATTGTCTGTGTGCCTGGAGAATATCTCTTACTGAACTTGCTGTATATTTGGGATCATTATCAGACTGGAATGACCAAATAACTGGAAGTTCTTCTTCAGCATATGGTAACAAAATTTCAAAGTTCTAAAATGTTTATAAATTGACATTGATGCATAATCTCTTATGCCTTATCAGGTCAACTCCACGTCCAGAAACCCACCCCCAAATAATAATGTTTCCTCCTCCGTGTTTTAGGGCTTTATTAGTGAATCTAGGATCAAACGCTTTTTTTAAGGGGCGTCTTACAGACCGTCTTCTATCCAAGCTCTCCAAGTTCATTGTCCAACTCTCATACTGCCTTGCAAAAACAATTCGAGCTGCTCTATAACTGGAAAGTAATGCTTACAATAAGTTAAATAGTTTGTTTAAAAAATCCTCCTTTGTTATCTAAGCATTCTTAAGTATATATCCATAACTGTATATAACACCATGAGTGCCACCAATGAGTTGCCAAACAATAATTATAATCTGAACATACATTTAAATGGTTATTGAACTTGCAGATGCTAAGTCCAATTGACTCTCATTACTCTTTAATTTAATCTACGGTGTTGTGATCTCTGTACATTCATTCAATCTATCTGCTCTATAATTTATTTAGTGTACATAACATTATTCAAAGTGTACATAGCAAATCCTATGACATCATTTACTTCATCAATTATAACTATTGTATAACAGTGCATATTACCATCTAAAGTTAATCAAATGAAAAGTTGTTTGGAACATGTGTGGATGTAACATTTAGTACTTACACATTCTTTTTTTCTCTTTTTATCAACAATTTTTTCCAGACGCTTTCTGTGTGCCTTTGAAAGAAATCTTGTTTTTTCTCTTTTTTCGGAAATAACCCTTGTTTCTCTCTTCTTTGAAGGCAGAGCGAGTAAATTGCTAGTGTCCGTGGAACCATATTCATTACTTCCAAATTCTACTTTTATCTGCAGAGGCAATGGAGAAATATGCATTTTTGAATCATAGTATGAGTATCTCATATGAATTTTAATAAAATTCGATCAAAGAGTATGAATTGTAATAAATATACCTCGTTTGTTTTAGAGTTATCAATACTTGTTTTAACGACTTGGCGTGCTTTCGTATTATATCTTCTTTTCCCCATTTTGTCTATAATACACAATTAACTTGTGTTGAGTAAGACAATGATCTTCATTGTAATATTAACCAAAAACTCGACTGTTACTGTTTATTACAGTAAAACAAAATCAAACGTGCTTTTGTTATGACATAAAATGACATTGACATGGTGAATTCTTTGTCAAGTGTAACGTATTTTGTGTTAATTTTTTTTTAATGTATAACCGACTCGATCAACTTTTCGGTAGATCTACCGACTATTTAAATTTCTGAAAAAAAAAAATTATTTTAATTCTTTAAAAATATAACTTTTAACTTTACCTTAACTTTTTTACAAATATTTAACGGATTTATTTTTTACATGTAATACTTCGAAATTTAGTTTATCAATCAAGAATTGTGCTTCAGTTCTAGTTAGTTGCTTTATTAAATTTTTGAAGTATAAATTATACTTAAAATGTAATATGACAGTTATAATGTGATTTTTTTATGTTTATATTTTCGATTACTATTTTAAATAATAACCATCACTAATTCAGTTGTTTTATTGATTCCCTTCTAAAAGAGTTGAAATATTTTTTACAAATAGAAAATAAATTATCACATACTTTTTCTAGCCTAAAAATTATTTAAAAAAAATATGGGTGGTAACCACATTTTCACAGCAAAACAAGTTAAAAACTAGCAACCTCCTCTATAAAACCAATTTAATCCCAATAATAGTTGTACATAGGGGTTGAATTCTTTACTAGATCAAAGTTTGCATATGCTACAGATTCTATATCTGCCAGCACGTGAAAATTAAACAAAAAAACATTCCTTAACAATGATGATTCTTTGGAATTATCGACGTTCATGGGAGGTAAAAACCATTTATGAACGTTGTCTTTACTCATTCGTCGAATATTAATGTTGAAAATTTGAATGTATTCCGTAACCAGGAAAAATTTTCACACAATTCAACACCTTCCTTGCCTTCCACAATGCTCAGAACGCCCAAAACATACCATAAAGCGTTCCACTTGACGATCGCGGTCATTGTGGTCTAAGTGAACACGTTATTAAAATGACGTCATTATTTTCGTTCACGACGAGCCCTCAACGCCCCATATCGCGAGCTAGGTCGATGTGAGCGTTGAGAATATTATAGTTTAAAAATGGCCCAATACGTCGCCCATTAGGGGCGCGTTCCACTAAGGGATTACAAGGACCACAATCACGAATATAATTTTTCCCGTTCCACTAGCTTGTGGTCGTTCCTAGCATAAACTCAAGTGGAACGGATTGTGAGGTTTTTTTATAAGTTGTGTTAAAATTGCAAATGGCGGATTATAAATTACACCGAAAACTTAAGTTTCACTATAACTTTGACGTTTTCACTTTTTGCTTATGTCTCCATTTTAGTTGTTACAATTTGGGGCGGTGGATGATTCTGTACTTTGTTTATTCCTTTTATGATAGAAGTGATTTTATGTAATTCTTTTTAGTCTGTGACTGTCTGACAGGAGTTCTGTTAATAACAAAAGCACAAACTAAATATATGCAAACGCATGTCTAAGGCAAGTTAATATTGTCAATAATGTCAATGTCAGAAACTATATATTACATATTTTATTTTTACAATTAAAATATTTTTCAATGACTTGACCGTTTAATGTGCTCTTTAATTCTCTATATCGCCTATTAATATATTAAATCAACAACATGCTACACGAAATCTCACGGAGAACAATTAATTTGACGAAATATGAAGACATTTCCTTAGTGTGGCATAACAATGTTCTTACCGTTCGGTGTGACAGTGGATTACATTTATTCGACTTATCTTACAACTTAAAATGTTTAGACAAAAATATTGATTTCTTTGAATCAAATATTCTGACTTCGAAATCTAGCCCAGCGACCGAGTTGTTTCCAAAGAGCGCTATTGAGTGTGGTATGAGGAATGTGGAGCTTTCTGAGATGGTACTTGATCCATCCTTGTGGCCTCATAACAAGCAACTAATGGAAGCAGCTATTATCACCACCTTTGAATGGTCTCCAATTGATTTCATTCACAATAATGAAAGTGTACTCGCTACAGTAAATAGTGCTGGTAACATTGATTTATATGCACAAGAAAGACACAAATGGACTAAATTAGAAAATCTCTCAATGAAATTAACACACGAAATGAAGTCCAATATAACAAATTTAATCCCTCACATTTCATATGACCGTCCACTTAATTTTAAATTAATAAAAGAAGCAGCATATGCCCTTGAAACAAGTTCCATTTGTTGGTGTCCAGTTTTGAATGAAGACAAATCATGTTATTTTGTAACGGCACAAAAAAATGGGCATATCCTATTTTGGTTACTTAAGTGTGAAAGTAATGGTGTTAATGCAGTACTTCTCCATCATACCTGTGAGAATACAGAAGAGATTGTTACAATGAAATGGATTTCAACATCAACTGACAACTTTATTCTCATTATATCAAATGTACTAGGACAAATACTCGCTTATCGATGTCAAATAGCGAACAATGTTTTAGAAATTTTATGTACCAATCCTTTATGGGCTTATAAGGACAAGATGATAGCTTATTTTATAGAATATGAATCTTTAAATGATAACATTGTCATAGCTTGTAATAAACATAGACATTTATTATCATTAATAATTGATACCTCCTGTAACATTCTATTCCAGAGTGTTAAAAATGTTAATGATCAACGAATAACATCTATAGTAAAAAGTAACACAAGATTCTATGCCTCAACAGTAAACCGAGAATTATATGAAGTCAAATTTCTTATTGACAATAAATGTTTAGATGTTCATTTAGCTCCCATTGAAGTTAAAGGTGTATCATCAGTATGTGAATTATACAGTTTTGCCTATTCAACAAATGATGTACTTTTAGCATTAGCATTGCTAGATAGGACAATATTGTGCAGAAAGTTGCCATTGAAACTCGAGATAGTTTTGTATACAAAAGAAAACACAGACACAGAAATAAATGCAATCATCAACAATCCTACAAGAACATTAACAAATTTATGGGATG
Source organism: Agathymus mariae mariae (assembly GCA_018251895.1). Taxonomy (NCBI): domain Eukaryota; kingdom Metazoa; phylum Arthropoda; class Insecta; order Lepidoptera; family Hesperiidae; genus Agathymus; species Agathymus mariae. Next base: position 10,226 of record DWPT01006379.1, read on the forward strand.
CTATAGAATCTTTAAGGTGTAAAACTTTAAAATTGAAAGCTCTACCTAAATTGGATTACAATAAACTTTATATGGATGGTAAATCAGATAATTTTTATAGGAAAGTGTATTTAATTTTACTTACTTTGTATAATAATTTAGAAAATACAGTTCAGAATGGTTCTAGAGGTTTATTACCAGAAACATCCATTGATGTTGTAAAAAGTAATATACTTGCATGTCATGCTGTAAAATTAATAAGGAAATTAACCAAAACTTACAGTGAAAATATGTCTGATAATGCAGCTGACATATTGGTACCTCAATGTTTACATATGGCTGAGACATATTTAAAAGAATTTTGCAATAAAAATAAACTAAAATTTGAAGATTTACTACCATCTGATATTGTAAATTCTTCACAGAAAATAAAAGTGTCAAAATACACCTGTCAATGGTGTGATAACACATTGAAAGGGTTTGCTTGTAAAGATGAACACATTAATTCATTTTGTTCATTAACTTTTACTCTAATTGAAACCGATGATTATTTAATTTGCAGAAGTTGTGGAGCCACTGCCCGGTCTGAAATTTATTATGATAAACCTAAGTGTATCTTCTGTGACCTGTATTTATGTAGTTGTTATTTACCTTTGTAAATACAAGTTTCAAATATATTTTTTATAGGAATTTTACTAAATGGTGATAAACAAAATTTGTTCATTGGATATTTTTTAATCTGTTAATATGTACCCCTGAATTAAATATAGTATCTAAAGGTATGCATAGTGGTATACAGTAAGTATCCTGGCCAGTGGTTATGAATACATAAAGGCTTCAATTTAAGAAGAAAAATATAATGCTATATTAGTATAAAGCAATAAAAAGAATAGGTGGAATTTCATACACTTTTTATTTATACACACAACTGTTACAAGTAAATTACTGCGAAATAAATATTCACAAAAACGCTTGACCTTAACTACTTAATAAATATGTATACTCTATCGTAGTGTACAATTAATGAGTTAGTAGGAATATAGGTAGTCTAGTATTTTTATTATAATGGTAGCATAGATCCATTAAAACGATTGGTTAGTTTTTACACGCTGTAGTACCGCTTAGCTGTAATATTGTGTGTGTTGCTTGTAATAGTCTGGAAAAAAAGGTTTATAAAGATCATTAAAATGTTCACAATTGTCTCATGCACTAATGTCTAATGATACAGCCTTGGCCAAAAGTATTAGGCACCCCCAATAAAGTTACTGCACATCTGTGATAGGTGAACAACGAGTAAT
>DWPT01006380.1:0-11501 GCA_018251895.1 Agathymus mariae mariae
ATTTATTATAATATATTAGAGCCTTGTATATATTTGTGGCCAGTCAATATTAATTGTAGTCACCTATACTCAACTAGTTCTAAAGACCTCTATTTAAGAAAATAAATAAAAATATATGTAGAAAAAATTAACAGTGGGATGGAAATAAACTCGAAAATGTTTTAGGCTCACAAGCAAATACTAAAATGAAAACTCCTTAAAAGAAAACAGTAATATGTATTTAAATTAAATTCACACAACACTGGTAGATACGTACAGAGGCCGATTAGACATTAGACTACGAAATAGAATTAAAAGTCCTGAAATACGAAGTGAAACGAATGTACAACGATATAGCGACATCGATGAGACCGTTATCTGCAAAGAAATATCAGTCAAGCAAGATGAGAAGATGAAATAAGTGTCGAGACAAGACTACAAGCAACTTAGATTTTTCAGATCAATCGTAGATTTGAAATAATTTTCAAGAGGCTTTAACTCGAAAGTAGTCCATACAGCGTCAATATAATCAACAAGCAGTAATATATGCGTATTTTATGTATAAACAAAAAACGGAATAAGAAATAATGATGAACAGAGTGCATTCTATCTTGAGATACAAAATTGACTTTTCGGCAAACATGTAAAAAAACTTTGGGAGGAGTTAGCAATATTTTCAAGTTAAAACTGGAGAAACTTACAAAACAAAAAATGGATTGTATTCTTGTTATTTTTTCACTTTGTCGTAAACAGAATATCTTGAGGATTGCTACGAGCATTATAGTAAAAAGTATTCTCAATAAATGTATTTAATCTAAATCATAAAGTTGAAATTGACTCAACATATGCAATTAGGATTTATAAATAAATTATTAATAAACGCTTTAATAAATAATCGCTTTTGCCCGCGACTTCGTCTGCGTGGACTAGTTACTTTGGCTGAAAATTTAATTTTTTAGGATACTTATTTATATATAGATAAATTAAGTTGTAACCAAGTCGCCATACAAACTTTCATCCCCTTTGTCGACTACTAAGGGTTGAAATTTTTCAAATCCTGTAATACATGTTAATTTGTATTTAACCAAAAAGCTTGCCATCAAGCTTCATGATTTTAACTTTAAAACTGACGAACTTCCATACAACATTTCATCCCCTATTTTAACCCCTTTTTTCGCAATAACAAGTACTCTATGTCCTTTCTCAAGGTCTAGTTAATCTCTGTACGAAATTTCGTTAAAATCGGTTCAGTGGTTTAGGCTTGATTGACCGACAGACAGACAAAGTTACTTTCGCATTTATAATTAACGGATTAAGTTCTGTAACGGTTTCATCTACATTTATTTTTGTCTTAACGGAAATTAGTTTTCCTATATTGATGTATTAATAATTTGGAATTATTTATATAACCCAGAAAATTCTCTGTTTTTATCTAAGTCAACGGGGTAAAATGTTTAATTAGGATGTTGGGATATTTATTACATTCCTACTTATTTCATTAAATACCTACATACCTAACTCATTACGTATTTCTATTTTTATAAACACGAATACATTTATAGCGGGATTGGATCTTAAGCCAAAATAAAAGTCAAGATTGTTCAGTAACTATCTGCTCAGTTGAACAGTGTTCTAAAATTGGTACGAGTATATTCATCAGTAATATTACAGGCTAAAGGGGCAATTATAAACATAATCATATCGTTATGTTTTAACCATCCAAAATTTGAGAAACATTACAATTACATTCGGGTAGAGTGGCTCATTGTGAATGAAATGAGTTCGAGTTACTCGTAATGGCATTTATTTTATACTTTATACAAATAGAGGGTCTATTTGTGTAAACTTATTTCATTGAATTATCAGCTTTGTGACTGACCATTCTTACGATATGTACATGGAAAATATACGCAAACAAACGGTGTGAGTACAATGCTTTTGCAGGTTCATAAACACATTAGATCGTCATCAACTTGCAATTTAAATATCGCAAAGATCCAGTTGACAAACTTTCGGTATATAAGCATACATTGGACTTTATATAAGAATATAAATTAGTGGCTACGCTCAGAATACGTAAGTTTTGATAGATATGACGTTATGTTACCCATACACATGTACCCTAACAAATGTTCCGATTCAGAAATAAAATATGTTACTTATTTCCGATAAGGAATCTGCTCGAACTCATACATTTTAATGTACCAAATAATTGCAACAATATACAACTGCATAATCGTGATGGCGATAGTATTGATAGTCATGGGGATCACGAAGAAGTGTTCTCCGATTGAGTCTCTACCAGCCCGTCGGGGTCCCTACCAGTAACCACAATCACGGGACCATAACGTAATAAGAACTTAACAAGATTAGGTATTTTTACTTTTCAAAGATTAATAACAATGAATTTCCGCAGAGTAACGCCTCAAACTATCAACTTTAGAGGTATCCAAAACCAAAAAAAGTACAAAAAATCTTTTGCCAAACCTTTTATTGTAAATGCACCAAGAAAGAGATCAATTTAAAAAATCTCATTATAATACTATAAAAAAAAATTGCACTGGCTGTGCGCTGTTTCAGCTGGACATCGTAGACGGAAACCTGAATTAAAGTTTACTGTAAAACGCCAATTCAATTAAAAGTTATATCACGCCCCACATATTGCGACCGACGGGATCTAGGTCCACATACAATGTATACAGGTTAATGGGTTTTCATTGTTATGTCTATCAGCAATATTGTAGCAGTGTCTGCCTCAATATTAGTAAATGACGTAGTGTTATAATAAATAGATCAAGAAATTTTGAAGATAGAATGTATTGAATTATTCCTGGCAGTTATAATAAATGCGTTACAGGAGATAAATAACTTAAGAAAGTAAAAGTTATTTGTAAGTAAGTCTTAGTCTATAGCTATGCCCGTCGCTTCTCTGGCGTGTAGCGCGCGGAGGCGTCGCAGACAGGAGCGTGCGTTTGGGCTCACGAGACGATCGGAGTCTCCGGTGCTCAGCACACGTAGACCACGTTGACCAGAGATATGAAGATCCCGAAGTCGAGAGCAATAGAAGCATTCCGGCTACGCTTGCGAAGCTATTCCGGCTACGCTTGCGAAGCTGTTCCGTCTCGTGACATAAGTGTTCCTACTCTACGCGCAAGACCGTTCCACTCTAGCCACAGCTCGCTTTTTATGTGACGAATTCTGGAATGATTCTTTTTTGTGTTCTTTTTTTCCTGAATTTAAAATTTCTGGTCGGCTTAACTAATTTTGGTACAAAAGAGGGCAAAATCGTACATACTAAAAGTAAAAGCTACCATAGTGACAATAATTTAAGACATTTGCCAAGTATTTGACAACAGTAACAATACATTAATCATAATAAAATGATTAAATAAATTACAAAATAAGTGGATAAAAGGTACAGGAAATTATAGAAGAAGTTTACCAAGGCAGTATTATAAATGTTACAAACTATGTGAGTACCAATATGTTACATAAAAACCGTTGTATAAAAACAGGTAAGTATCTAAATACTACAATGAAAAAAAAACTTCTCTGTAAAATGGAAGTATTCATAAACATAAGATACCATCTATATAACGGTAAGAGTGTAGTCTTTTGAACATCGTTTTACTGCACTGTGAGCTGGGTTCGAATCGAATCAAAATTGAATATCGCTTAGTCTTAGTGTTCTGCATATTGCTTGCGGAGGTTTGTAACATTTGCCTATAACATCCACTTTACGTACTAAATTGAGCATTCAGAAAATTTGACCCTCCCCTCAGTTATGTATCTCGATGTAACTACTAAATCCTATTTTCATTTATATATGTATACAAAGTGACTCTGGAAGAATCTACCTAGAACTACTTTCTGACCACCAATACATATACTTGTGTTTTATTTGTTCAGTACATTGAGATGTAATATTATCTGATAAATCAATAAGGCTTTAGTTACTTTTGTACGATCAGTTTCAAAGTTTTCATACTACTAGCGACAAATACTATAGGTTATTGAGTGAACTTTGTTGAACCACGCACTACATAAATGAACCGATACGAACAAATTATGACTCGGTGTATTATTTGCATGGGGCTTTTGTCGAAGTTCTGATTACAATTTGATTTGTACGCCAGAAGTGTTTCAATCAACCGCGCACGTACCAAATACTCTATTGAAGATTTGTACTAAAATAAAAAAGTAATAATATCGTTTTTTTCTTTGAACACATTCATTCCAGGGTAAATAATTATACCTACATATTAGGGAGGGATTACAAGTTTCATAAATACTAGTTTTTTCGGGCTTAAAAAAAAGGAAACAAAAATCAGATGTACCAAGTATTTCACGAGGATCGTCAACATCAGCTGGTAAGCATGTTCAATTTTCATTTTTTTGTATCTCCCTTTGTACCATAAAAGTATTAAACGATATTATCACGTAAGGGAGATTATAAATACATGACAACACAAACAAAACAAGACTGTTTAGTTATTTTCTGGATCCTTGGTAATGTTTGTCAAGTTCATATAAATCTCACTGCTTGTATCAGGTCGTGTTTGGTATTCTGTCACTCCCTAACGTATCAAAGTGACGATCAATGCATTACACTTGTGTTTGCGAGTATGTACATATGTTTGTTTATCTAATATTATTTTAGCTGTAAATTCACAATATACTTTTTAAATTTCTACAACAATAGCTATATTTGTTCATTAGCCATTTTGAGAGCTAAAAGATTTTAAAAATCAAATACTATTGTAGGGAGCTTGTGTAATGTACCTGAAATCAGTCTAACCAAATATAAATTTAAAAAATCCATATATAAACAGGAGACTACCTTAAAAGAAACCAATTAGAAAAAGCAGGGAAAACTCAAATTACGTTTAACTTTGACATCTAATGTGCTGAATCCTGATTTCAGTTTATAGTTTGACACTATTGCAGAATAGTTACCAAATATTTGTTAAAATAACAACAGAAAAATGTTTATGTATGGCCGTGGTATGAAAAATGTGGATATTGTGAATTTCTTTAGTAAAAGTTAACATTGTTTAGAACTATTTTTTCTTTAAGTTATGAAATATAGTGAATTAATATATTTTTATCTTTAATATATTAGTTTTAATTTTTGAAGAAATAGGACGGACACCTGTAACTTTTTGAGTTTCTTAAGATGTTTGATTTTTAAACGTTAGTCGTATTTTCCGTTACTTCCTCTTAATTTTTTTTTTATTCACGTTACACTTTAACATACACTTTATAAACCTTTTTAATGATACCTAACGGTCTGACCCTATTTCGTTAGGTTTCAATAATTTTACGTAATAAATAGCCTATATCCATCAGAAATAATTTACATGGTAAAAGAATTTTTCATATTTTTGCTGTGGTTCCGGAGCACTCCGCATACACACAAACTCACGAAATTTGCTCTCTCTTTATATAATATTAGTACAATAACACAGGCCAGCTCTACTGTGCGATATGTGACAGGGTTTTCAAGAATAATTTCGGTTTTTCCAGCCAGTTAAGGGCACATGCCAGAAAATAGCCAGGGTCGCCATCGTCGGACACGACAAGGACGACATCATCAATCAATTAGTATCGATATTAATTAATTTTTAACTTCATTGGTATGTCAAATATAATATAGTCTAATTAAACGATGTAACTGACAGGGACTCATACGGAAACTAATATATACTTAAAGCTGTTATATTGTTCAATTTTTGTCTATATCTAAAACTCTCGAAGCTGTCGTAGCGACGAAAGTGACGTCATTCCTAATATTTCCAGTAAGGCACAATGAGTTTTACTTACTGGCACCAGCCTATACTACTTTAATGACCTTTCTGTCTCTCTTAATGCTAAGCTGGTCTTCATGCAATTTGAACTTCATATTTCTCAAATATAAAATATATTTTCTTAGTACAATTGCCCTACACGAACAAGCTCTTAGGGCGATATCGAAAATAACAAATACACAGAATATCGTTTCCTAGTCCGAGTAATACTACATAGTAGTACCTACTACATGTTTATGAATCACGATAATTAAATATAACTCGAGCAACATCCTCCAAACGACATTGAAGCGTTAAAGTGAATTTCCGAGCTTGTTACGCCGGCTCAACAATTTAATTTTCTTAACAAATTTCTAACTGGAATTGCTATCTCACCAGTTATAAAATAATTATCTTAAAACGCTCTAAATTAAATAAATACTTCATGTTAACATTAAATTACACAGAACGGTTAATATTTCACGGGAGGTGACCACTGGCTAAACTAATCTCGGCCGCTCAATTATTTTTTGCTGGCGGTTCTTGATATAATTAACTATAGTATCTAAATAAAGGCTCCTAATAGTAAAACGTGATAAGTAGTCCTAATACATACATTACATATTCAAACAGTATGCTTGTCCTTTGCAAAACCTTTATAAAATTGACTAGGAAATTTCGGAAGCGAGAGATAATATTAAAAAAAAAAACTATTAATGCAATCATTTAAACCACCATTATTACACACCTGTCGGAACTCGAAAAAAAAAAAAGCAAAATGAGTTTTCAGCCAAATATCAAGTATTATCTTCCTTGTAAAAGACGTTATTTCAGTTTACTTATAATCACGTACCTAATATAATTTATTAGTAATCTTTTGTGATCAGGCCGCTGAAAGTAAATCAATATTTTTTGTTACGGTTTGTGTAATTTTGTAAAATATACGAAATTTTTACTGATCTTTGATCTCCTTAGCTTGTCATGGCTCTCTGTGCTGCTTAAAACTGTTCTGTAAAAGAGGTGAGATGTGGTGGTGTGATGATGATGCTGATGTTGATTTTACATTTAATTTAGTTACAGCTGCTTTCTAATAATGTTACGTATCAGAATACGCAAATTCGTAAAAACGCAAAAATAGTTCCACAGAGAGTATATTACACTTCCACAGTCGAAATCGCACTCGTAAATCACAAGTATTTTGCCTCGTGTGGAGAGAAATTTTCGCTAATCTATTCGGAATTTCGTGCCCGCTATTTATATCGATTTCCGGGACCTTCCAGACACCAGACCTTTCTACGCAAGTCAATAATAATACCCGGAAATCGATAGAATATTAGCGGGTTACGTAAAGACCATTATATATTAGCCTTTGGCCCAAGTGCTCGAGGTACATGTGAGCGCTATCCGGGTTTTTATGGATACTATTGTTTCCGGCCGACCCTTCGAGAACCTTCGTAACACTATGTTTTATTTTCTCGCTAGTGTGGCGATTATTTATATATCTTATGGGAACAAAAGCGTGTCCTCAAATCTTAAAATGTTATATTGTATAAGCCTTCACTTGTAATGGATTCAAATTCTGCACTCGCAACAAATTCGATTTCATTTGCAATTCTTGCATTTATGATATGGTTTGCTTTTGACATCCTTCGCGACTCAGTTGATCGAAACGGGAACGTTTCAATGATTTGATAATACTGAACGCAGAATGAACGAAATGTAACGAGTCAAAATGAGCATTAAATAGTATTTGTGTACTCGCAAAGTCCTTGACGAAATTAACTTGAACACTTGAAATAACGTATGAGAATTTTTCGTGAGTTTAAGCACACACATATATATATATATATACTAACCTGGATTGCGGTGCTGGTGCTGGTGCTGATCCCAGCAAAGAGCCTGAGCCCCGCTTGTTTAACGGAGGACGGGGCACCGAAGGCCGTCTCTCCACTCCGGAGGCCGAGCGAGTCGCTGGTGCTCCTTCAGCTGCTAACACCCGTGCCGATACTAGCGCCGCTTCTGGGCAATGCTGGAACAATGAAATAATATTACATAATAATATATCTCAAATATGTATACTCATACCCTTGCACTAGGACTCCCAGTTATAATGAATGAGTCATTTACGGCATAAGTACAGTCAATATTACGTACCTACTTTAATGGTTCGTAGAAGGTAAACGAATGTTTTACTAGCAATTTGACATCACTTCGCTTCGGAAAAACTACGCCTTACGCTAAGAAATAGTATCTACATTTTAAATTATTTTATAACTTTTTTATTTACGGACACACTGCAACCGAATGCAAATGGCAAATTGAAACAAACGTACACAAGTATTAAGTGACGCTTACGTTCGTTTACGTTTCTGAGATTAGCGGGAACAAACGCACACACAAACTATTGTTTTGGGTTTTATTACGTTAATAAAGTTTTTTCTCATATATCGTTCATGCACAGAAAGCGATCAGTTAGAATTTTATTTTATGTATAGATTTACGTGATGAGTTCAAAAGCTTTTCTTTTAGAGTTGTCATTTGATGACGTGTGCGAGTCCACTGTTAAGAAAAACTGAGTATTATGACAACAATGTATCTATTCCTTGGGTCTACACTACGATGTTAAATTAAAAATACAGCTTAGTACATTGTTTATGGTGCCTAAATACGTACGTATACAGTACGCACCTGCAATACAATATTCCTTTCTTATATATCACTGGCACAAGCCACGATTGTCCCAATCGACGTCATTCTCCTCTCACAATGTAACACGGTGACCAAGAGCGGCTCATATCTGCCATTTGAGGACATGATGGAGAACTCGTGAGTTATGTGAGTTTCCGCAGTTTGTTTTAATTTCACTAACGAAAGTTGTCATACAATTTCTAATAGGCACATAAGTTTCAAAAACTACAAAGGTATGCAAAATTTAAATTTGAGACTTCCGTGCAAGTGATCAACATTCAAACCAATAAGCTACCAGTTCTGTATCACTTAAATCCAATTAAAAACTCCTATAATAACGCGAAGTGCACAAACTTTATCATGCTAAATACGAATAATTGCGAACCACTGCGAAGAATCAAGACACTGCGGTTAATGGTGCAAACTTTTTTTATTATCTAGGAACTTGAGAACAATAAAGTTGCTAAAGAACACCAGAAATCAAATTTATGGTACGTCTGTTATCACTCTAATGAGTAAGTTGATACAAACCACATTTTGAAGATCAAACGGCCACAGACTCTTCGACAGTAGGATTTCTTATGTTCCGAGTTGCATAGACATACAGAAATGAGTCAAAGGATACAACCATGAACCGAAACAAATAATTAACCATTACACGAATCACTGCCCCGGGAGATTATCGAATATAGAGCCCATCGTTGGATCGCTGCCATCGGAGTTGAAAAGTAGTCTGGTTGCTATTTAATCTGTATTTTTCTAATAGGATATATATCATTATTTATCGACCCTCTACCCAAACGACGTGTTAGCGTATGTAACCTTTGGGTACAGACTGTTGTGCATGCGGTTCATTTGACTCGGACGATACACGACCGAGCCGACCCTAGACCATATGAGTCCTCGATGGAGATCGCGCCCCTCCACGCTCGTCCATACGAGGGCTATCTACTTCTTGATTTCCCACGCTAAACAGTGGGGCACGCCCCTCCACCGGGAAACTAGCTGTCCCGAGTTTATGTCCGAGTAAAAAGAGTGAATCTTGAAACCCGCAGATCTCCGCGATATCCGTAAAAGAAACAATGTTGAAGAAAGACCCGGTGTTGTTGTTATCTATAGCCCAAACGATGATGACCCGGCCTGTCGAGCGTGTGGTCCCCCGGGTCCGATTCCCGGCCGGGGCAGATATTGATGCAACAGATAAATATTTGTTCTAGGGTCATGAAAGTCTTTGATGTCTGTATTATCTGTATATGTGCGGCAATGTAAGTGTGTGAGCGTTTACCTTAATTTTTTTTTTTTCGACTTTTTGATACTCGCGAATTAAGATTTTCTTGATATGCGCAACATTTCTTATTGTCCTTTATAAATTGTGAGATTTATTATGACTTTTTTTTTCATATGTTTCATTCGAACGATGAGGTAAAGCGCATATATCGATGATTCGTGACAAACGTAAGGGATTAATCGAATAATATAATAAAATATTTCGGATGCGGTTATTTTAAATAGAAGCGGAATGCGCGTCTAGGCAGAGTCGTGAAGTCAGCCAACGGTAGCAGACCACGCTTTTCGGATACTCAAGGCGATCACGGAATTGTCATTCCGTTTCATTATTTCTATAAACTTTCTTGAGGTAATTTACGTTCAAATAAGTCCTAGTAGATATATTTTGATTAAAGATTTTGTAATAATTAAATCTAGTGATTGAACCTCAGGAATTGTTATTCTGCACGTTACCCAGATTTGCTCACACAATGTCTGAAGAGAATGAAACCAGGACATATCCAATACCGGTAAATATATAATATAATAGCGATATCGAACGCGATCAAGAACGGTCCACGGTTGCTCGGAGCAAACATTTGTTTTAAGCGGTTGAACCGTATGTCTATTTTTTTTTTTGTCAAATAGTAGTCACTGTTTGTTATTGACGACTTTCCGACGTCATACGTACATCAACATTTAAATTGGCCTCAAAATCCCCCACCAATCTGCACAGGTGCGGCCCGGGGGTTGTCGATCACATGATTTAAAACTTATATATCATCGCAAGCATTATACATTTTCATTTATTTATTTTTATTTATTTGACAGCAGTCGGTATAAAAATAAACCTAAGTACCCGTTACTCGTAAATCATTACGAGATACTTGCACGTTGCAAGATAATAACAGAGCCGAAACTGCTTATTGGACATTAGAATTTAGCTTAAGGACAGCAAAATGTTAATTTGGCTTCAAATATTAACTGATGCGTCTCTTGTAGGGCACGGTCATTGAGTACAATTAACGAAAATTAATAAGTTCATAATTTAAAACCGCATAATTGAATTGTCTAAACAATAATTAATCTATAGAGAAGTCAAATTTATACACTAAATACTTTTTGAAAATTTTAATATAGGTAGGCTTCGTTATAGGGATCAAAACAAATGTTTTTGGAATTCTTGTCTGATTGTTTGTTTATCTGACCGCGTATCACATTAAAACCACTAAACAGAAATAATTGATACTTAACACATTAGAACATATTTCATCCCGGGAAATGGATCTATTCACACGGAAAAGGAAATTAAATTTAATATGGACATTGTATCAAGCGGCCAGTAAATAAAATGTTGACTATCAGGCTGCTGCTTTTACAATATGTTTCTAATTCACGGAACTAGAAAAACCCATTCGTAAAACAATGCAGGTGATATTTCAATAAGTAATACATAGATTTTATGAAGCGACGCCAGGGTCCTAATTAGTTTTCAATAAACAAGAATAGTGCACGATAATTAAATTTCCCCCATCCTTATTCGCTATATAGCCAAATCTTCTATTACTGTTTCAAAGTTGCTTTAAAATTGAGAATAAATTGAGAGACTCATCTTTTACACCAAGATATATAACAATTGCACAGTATCTAGTTTACGCGTGACCACTCGCGGCGATATTATTTCCAAGCATCCTTGTTATTAATGTGTACGTATTTACATACATCTTATACGTCGCTCGAAAGTTAGAATATCTAACTCACGAATGAAAATAAATTCATATC
>DWPT01006381.1:0-11500 GCA_018251895.1 Agathymus mariae mariae
TGAAAATTATGTTCAAAGATTCCGTTACATACATACATACGGACATACAACCCGAGCTAATAAAAGCGTGTTAAAAACTGGAAGCCATTAGATTCAGAGGGTTTGGGACAAGTCCTAGTGGCGCTAATAATGACAGGCCCGTCTGTGGATTTTTAAAGATCGATGGATGGAATGAAATAGTAGCATAACTATACCTAGTCACTATACGTATGGGATTTAAATCTTATCATATATTTTGTTTTGAATCTTCGAATTTAAATGTACGAAAAAATATTTGTCATGATATGAACAAAGAATATAATGGGCATGCAATTAATTAAGGTAGCAATTATCCATTCTTAATAATATAAGACAAGTGAAAGATTAATAAGTTTGTACAAAGTAGCGTCTATGATTGCACGCTAACCTAATGAATGAATACTCCCCCCAATCTTACGCTGGCAGAACAGGGTATCGTAGGAGGCGACAGAAGCCAGCCTACTTGGTGGTAGGGCTTCGCATAAAGATTATATTATTATTATTATTCTTAAGTCGTTGATATTATTATTGGCATTATTATCTTTGTAGTTTTAAAAAAAAAATTGAATAATTAACACACATATGACAATGAAATATACATTTGAAATAGAAATAATTCTTGTAGATCCAGGGATGTACAACGGAAGATCCTCCGAAGGGTTCTATTAAAGCTAGCTGTTCAATTAAATTCAAGATATAAACACCGACACTATTTTGCTTTTTCAAATAGAGTAATGTAAATTGAAGGTAGGTAATAAGTTGTTATTAAAATATTCATCGTCATCTTCACAACCTGTATCTGTTCCACTGCAGGACTGGAATTTTGTCTTATAGATAATTTAGCCCACGGTAGCCAAATGATTTGTTGATTGACAGATTAAACACACCTTTAAAATCTTTACGGAGAATTGTCAGTTATGTGAGGTTTCTTCATGATATATACTTCATTGAAATGCGAGATCGGTAAAAATTTCACTTACGCATATAGTTTTAAAAAGTGAGAGGTACACATGTACAATAAAAAAAAATGGGGCTGTCACTGATTCTTTAAATAATTCATAAATTTAAGTTTTAAAACTATAATTGAAGGTTAATGTTGATATGATACATAACTCTGATTCGTTATTTGTTCCAGGCGTACTTTGAAGGGTTACTGACGCTTCATATACATTTGAGTCCCGCAAGATAGCAGAACATTCGATTTAACCAAAGGAACTGAACCCAATTTCACATAACAAGAAAAAAATGACACAAAACATGATGTCTTAGAAAGAGAATTATTTTCTTCCATCAGTTAATGATCCCAATAGATGAGTATAATGATTGCTATACCTGATATTATACCTTGTGCTAAAGCTACAAACAATTTCAATGTGTTTTTTATTTTTTATTTTAGCACTTTTAACTGATGTATTGATAACCTCTTTCTCTTTGAACTTGGTTAAAATGTTAGAATTGTAAACAGCAATTATTATCTCAAAACAAATCAAAGAACCCGTTCATTCAAAGTACATATCTGAAAGATAAATAGAAGTTAATATACGATATATTTACCTTAGCACAATGAGAGTAAAATACATCGCAACGATATCTTTTACTTGAGTTATGTAATTCAACTATAAATTGAGCTACCTTTATGTACACAGGAGAAAGTCTTTTCCTATGCTTTCGATATTCTATCACTCTTTCTCCTTCTATCTTTTAGGACTATATTTCTGGTGTTTTGTGTCTTGTGTTTCTACTCTTGAATATTGAATATAACTGTTACTTGTACTATTTAAATGTGTGTGTGTCTTTCACACCATACAGGATAAAGGCACTGAATAAAGACGTAAACGTTGACTTTTAAACTATTTTAAGCTTTAAAACTCTAGTTGTATTGATTGTGAGTTGATCATTATTCCATAAAACAATATTGGAAAAGATTTACAAATAAATTCAAGTTCATTTAATCTTTAATTTTTTTTCACACTTCTCAGTATGTTACTTTATTGTTTTGCACGAGACTGAGTTGTCGTTTGCCACATTTTCCATAACAAAAAAAGCATTAGAACCCTGGACTAATAAATTGTCACCGTCGTCTAAAAACTTTCGTAAGGTTAAAGGTGTTGACGTCGCATTACCATACAAAAAAATACCAATAAATCACCATGAAAATTAGCTCCGCAAAGCAACTGAAAACTTTAAATGATTTAACGATTGACATAAGATAAGGGCGATAGTTAAGCTGGCGGGATGAAGCTTACTACCATGAACAAATACTAATGGAAATTGAGTGATACAAAATCAAGTGATCTTTAACAGAGAAAGCTAAGGTAAGCTTTGCCTTATACAATGGTCGGGAAGGCGCACAACAAGTATAGCAGGAAGGCTTAGATTATGAGAATTGTCGTCGTGTTAACAAATCCCTAACGTGAGTGGTACCGGAAAAAGAAGCGGCCAGTAACTCCCGAGGAGTTTTTTCTTCTCACAGTTACAGAAAACAATTATGACTATATATTTAATGGATACTGAAGCCCAAGCCCCAAGTAGGATAATTATAAGTTCTAATAATAACGGTGATGACAACCATCGCAATAATTACGGCGACAGTGACGATTTCTATTTTTTTATATTACAAATAGCCGACAAACGAGCAGACGAGCCACCTGATGGTAAGTGGTCACCGTCGCCCATGGACATCAGTAAGACCAAAGGTATCGCTGATGCGTTGTCGGCCAGGAAATGAGAAGAAGGTAAGAAAGAAGTGACGATGATGACAATGACCAAAAATTAAAACACAAAGATGGTAATAATTATGGCGATGAAAGTGGTGATTATGACATGAATCAACATGTGCTGTAAGTTTTAAAATAACCGTAAATCGATTTGTTTCGTGAAAGAAAAACACAGTGGTCACAATGGTCTGTGACAAATATGAAATTCATAGAACAAAAACCATTTAAATCTAAACCAAACAATTTGCAACTAATAGAACGCTACTCGCTATTTTATTTGCCGTGCTGCCAGTAAAAATAATTGTCGCACATAAATTCACCGGCACTGAGTGTGAGACGAGCAATTTGCAAAAACCGATTGCCACCATGCATCACTGTCTTATTGCTAGATCTGTGAGTCGATTGTCGTTGTGTATTTGACCCCATTTACATTTTCATTATTATTTATGTCAGTAGACCCCAAATAAGCAGATGGACTAACCAGTGGTGGGCAATCGTTCATCTATAGCCGTCCATTCATCTATT
Source organism: Agathymus mariae mariae (assembly GCA_018251895.1). Taxonomy (NCBI): domain Eukaryota; kingdom Metazoa; phylum Arthropoda; class Insecta; order Lepidoptera; family Hesperiidae; genus Agathymus; species Agathymus mariae. The sequence continues at coordinate 3,261 of DWPT01006381.1, forward strand.
ACCAACATAAACAAAACGTTCAACAAGTTTCATGATAAGGATTGTTTTGCAATAGAAATTTGTAAAAAGTCATTCCTTTTTTAGTATTACATGACTTTTTCACATTCCTATACCAGTGAATTTGCACCTCCAGATTCACAAGCATGCGTATAGAGTTATTTTGTTTGAGATAGTTTATAGCATCAAAAACGATACAATAAAAAGGCGTTAACTGAAGTCGAAAGATAAATTTTACAAAAATCGACCGCTACACTCATACATCACTGTCCTATCTCTGGATTTTCGCGTCGATTTTCGCTGCGTATTTGATTTTATTCGCTATTACTTGTGAAAATCTTGGCTAATATTCTCCACAGTACTATACCTACATTGTGAAGCACTTTAGATTTCTATAAATTAAGGCGAAATAAAAAATAATAGTCAGAGAAAAATGATAAGCACCTTTGAATTCCATTGAATTTGTATTCATTTTCCATTATTTTTCGTCCAATCTGAACACTTTAAGTCTTTTAAGGTGTAGTCGTGTTAATAAATTAAAACCTTGTCGTGTTTTAGTCTACCATTCAAAAATATGACTACGATTTAATTTCGAATTACGAATAATTCTTTAATGACAAAACTTAGTTTATTTTTTAATGACAAAAGCGTTACTTTGGAAAACTCTATAAATATAATTATTAATCAAACCAAGTAATTAGAGAAAATGCTAGTAAATTTTAGTTAGCTATACGTATAAATGGTTGTAAATGTGCTATTGAGTGCTGTTTTCAGAGGTCATCAGTGACCAGTGTTCAAGCTAACCGCAAGTTTCCAACGAGATTTAACCGCCATGATTCAACATAACAACGGCTTTACGTGACCAGTGAAGAGTAAAATGAAAATGTTCTACCAGTAACGGTCGATCACTTGCCATTGCTGTAAGTAATAGTTCGACCGTTCGTAAGTAACTGATCTTAAGGACCGTAATAATACGTAATAATAAGAACATTGAGTTCCGATCTTACACCATGCATATTTAATTAACTTAATCAACTGGCTTATAACATAATCACGATTAAGCTGTCCGGTAACATGACAAAATTGAAATATTCATTCACTAATGGAAGATTAAGATTATGCTAATATACGTTGTAAATTTTATTACATATTTGTAAATGATTATAATTTCGGCGTAAAACTAACTCTCAATCATCCGTTAAAACACTATCGAATAAGAGATATTAAGAGATAAGATAGTTATGATTGGTGATGATAATGATGATGATCTTGGTGATGAAATGGAAACTGAAACATTCAATTATGAACGTCTTATAATCGTCTAACTAAACTTATCTTCTTATATGTATTTCAGTTCTATTAGTAAAAAATAAAATTATAACGATGTAGAGTAGGTAAATGAAGTGTATTCACTGCAAAAGAAACACTTTTGAGCTTTATCAAATTGAATATCTCTGTTATATTTCTTTGTTTTTCTTACGACATCATTAATTAAAACAAAGAAACACAATACAGAACTGATAGACACAAGGAACTAACGAAATATGATCTAACTTGACATCTACTCCGACGTCGAAAATTGTATTTATTCGAAGGGTAGTTTTGAGAGTGACGGTAACATTTTTCATTTCTGTTACAAACGATGAACAAGGTAGAAATAAACGTGTTTGTTTATTGTGCTAACGTTGTTCTTGATAATAGAAGAATTCGATTTATGGGTCAAAGTATTGTTGTAGAATAACTTAGAGAAAACAATACATAATATTTGCCGTGTTCTCTCAATACAATAAAAGAGAAGACAGATTATGGGAAAACATCACCGCCGCTTTGCTACATTAAAAGTATCACTAACGTTATATACCTCCGATATATTATGTCAGAGCAGAGATAAGGTTCACTTCTAATAAAGAAACTCTTGTATCGATACTACGCTATATTTCACTTTTATCATTTACACTATTATTAACAAATTTTATAGGTCCATTATTATTTAACCTTACAATTTGGAATTTACGTGATAGGGTATAATAAAATTTTACATTAAAATCATTTCGGTCTACCAAATTCTGACAATCTCCCGCTATTGACAATATAGTTAAAAATGACGAATGTTTTTAAATTGCAAGGTTGAAGTAATTTTAAAATTTGGAACAAAATATATCTGACGGTCAGGAGCACTACGTATCTCATTATTGTTGTTGTTAACAAAGAAAGCTCTCATTGGTTATATAGTACTGTAACCGAAATACGTTCAAAACATTTTGAGGTATATTCCAGAAATAAAGTAACCAGATAATTTAAGATCTGTACTACCATGCAAACTAAATTGTTTTGGAATTAGAGTATGGAATTTTATACAATATAAACAGTTTATTACTTGTGTACTGCCGAAGCTATAATAGATTAATTTAACAGGTTGGGCTAAAACACGATAACGATAATAGATAGATGATAGATAGGCTGATGACGAGGATAAAATTAAATACAAAAGAATTGAATATAAGCTACAAATGGATCAGAAACGCAAACCCAAATTTCTGGCATATGAGTGAAAATAATAAAATTACACTAAATTAACAAAATTGTTAAAAGTACGCCAAAATATAAATTTTACAACAATCATAATAACAATCAACTTGTAAACATAACACAGTACAGCTCATCCACATACAAACACACATTTAAATTCACGTTTTTATGTTTCTAAACATTCTTAATACTTAGCAAGTAATACGAGTAAAAGTAATATCGTGTATATAAAACCAGCGTGACAATACTCAGTGGCTTTAGGAACTGCGACCGTTATCAATAATGTCGACTGAGATTTGGTAACACTTACAACATCACTTTGTTTACGGGCTTGCGTGCAGCCGATTATCAGCCTTAACGTCGTATATACAAAACGGACTCTCAGATTGAACTGTGACTGGCCAATGTTGGCCGTCTGGAGATTTAGTATCGCCCGGGCTGTATTGTTTCGTTTCACCTCACTCAACTTAAGTTCAGATTAAGTTACGAATCTATTTCGTTGGGACGAATTTTAATTGTATAAGCCAATCAGTTATATCAACCAACGATATTAACATTAACGTACACTCCAAGTACAATAGATTTGTGTACAATGACTTCTCAGAACTATCGGTTTTTTTTTCAAATACTTTGGAGTAGTTAAAAATGGTCGGCGATAGACATTTATTTTATGCGAACAACAACATACGAGCAGATTGTCCACGTAATCATCGTCCTGCTACCCACATTCTTCCGTAACACTAAAGTCAAGCAGATGGCACGCTTTTAATTTAAAAATATATTCAGTATCACACCACAAAATTTACTTAAAAATTAGATAATGGTATGATAAAAAACTTGATTTTCTAAGCTTGCTAAAGTACACTGCAATGTTTAAAAGATTGGACCAAAATTAACACCCAAAATAATGTCAATTTAAACTCGTATTACCGAACCGAGAGTATAATGAGCCCTGATTATACCTCAATACCCAGGCCCCTAATAATAGAATTAATTGGGTGGATAAGTAGATTACTGGGGACGGTTTATAATGTTCAATCCCCACCATCTGTTTTCTTATCAAAGTGACACACAGGTAGAATTAATATTTTTGTATCTAGTCACCGTTGAGAAATCTTTAGATAGAACAAAAAAATAGTTACATACTAAGACTCTCCCATAAGAAATCTGAGTTACGTGTGTCATGGACATTAATAAATAAAACATCACAAACACAAAACTGAAGATAAACATGTAATGTCACATTAATGTTTTCCCCGTGAACCGAATCTGAGACATCTCGTTCGGAGTAGATAACTATAATTTGCGGCTTTTGTACTGATCATCTTTTTGGTTCTATTTATCTCATACAATAAATCCTAATGATAAGTTTAATACAATAATATTTATGTATACGAAGTCAGAAACGGGGATATCTTCACAATATAACAAGTTCTTTTTATAACTTTCATATTACTTAGACTAATAATAGCTAGTTAGATGGATAGGATGACAGTGGGGGATGGTGTACCCGTTTCGGGCGCTACTTACAAACACAAGAGGGCGGTGCCGACATGTACATACATATACGTAACTCCGTATATAATAAAACCAGGAACGATTGCTTTATTCTTAATTAAAGCATTGTTCAAATAATTTATTGTATCTACATACGAAAATACGAGTAAACTCAAATTAAACTGAAAGTCAATTTGATCTTATTTTGTAACTTTATCACGACAAAGTCAACTCTAAATAGCGAAAGGAACTGCTTAACTTAACTCATCTACTAATCATTATATATATATTTCTTGTGTGCCTGTGTATGTCACTGAACTCCTCCTAAACGACTGGACCGATTTTGATGATTTTTTTTATGTGTTCAAGGGTGGTTCAAGGTTCAAGAATGGTTTAGATTTACAATTTGGTATACTGGAAAATGATTTTTTGGAAAATTGAAATTTTTCACTGGAAATTTGCGAATAACGGACGCGTGTACAGGACAACGTCTGTCGGGTCCGCTAGTTGCTGTATATATTTTTCGTGTTGTCCTTCCAATACGGTGCCACACTCATTAGACTATTAACTAAATAAATAAACTCACACACTCTATAATAACTCTAATGAACCCTCATCAGAAATACCTATCACTCGAAATCAAAATGTATCTGTTACATAAATAGTTGCCCCGCTCGAGACACGAAACCGACACCCTTCGCTCGAGAGACAAGTTACAGGTTAGTTACCAGCAAAGCCACACGTTTAGAGATACAATAGAAGATTTTAAAGGTCAGTGTGTCTTCGATGCTAACCCACGGAGTCATTATCATAATAAAATTTGCTACATCCGCAGTCCAAGAGATTATGAAGCGTTAATCCCCTATATCGGGTAAATTTTGCCATTAATTTACATGACCATCGGCCGCAAACTTCGACGAACACACCGCAAACGTTAAATTTGAATTATATAAATCCTTAGAGTGAAAATCTTTTCATGTTGCTTATATTGTTTTAATCATGATCTACCTAATCCAGCTTCGCTTAAGGATCAATCTTTCTTTTTAAATATGAAATTTATTTTTTAATGAACCGTTAATATATTTGTTGTATTAAATAAATTGAAAATTTTGATAATGAAATATTGGTAAGTGTAGTTTTATGCATATAAATTTAATATTTATACAGGATCAAAATGTGCATTGAGCAACGCGCGATGTTGTCTATTACGGCTTTGAGTGACGCGCGGAGCAGAATGGGATTTTTATATTTTTTAGCCTTGTCAGTGGAGATTTAGTGATAAACAATTTATCAAGGTTGTTCAAACGAAGTGATTAAATTAAGTAATAATATTACAATATTGTATTAATGTGACAATATATTAAATACCTACTATAAATTTTTGTTTTGATCATCTCGCTATGCGTTGCCTGTATTATGTATATGATTTTTGGAATTAAGAACAGGATTAACAAACAAATATTTTCCTTTCTTTTAGCTGCTTTACTGTGCCATCCTCCCAAAGATAAATTCTGAGAAATCGCTAAGTAACTATCGTTATTCGTACACGATTAATCAGTTATGTTAAATTTGTATTCGGTAGAGATGCTAACCAAATGAAAGAGATTTCTTGGAAGAGAGAAAACTAGATTATTAAAGGCGATAGACTGTATTTATTAAAAAAAACACGCATGATCAAACCAATGATCTTCCACTGACAATTTTAGTGAGAAGAATCACACACATTTTACAATTCACAATTCACAACTTCACTACAACTCATATTCCCACTTTGTTTCATATCCCGTCTCCTGAAGTCTCAAAAGCTGGATTAAAATAGAAAAACTCGCACAATATCGACTGTTTCGACCTTTATTGGAACACAAACAATCAATACATATCAACTGTTCGAACTAGTAAACTAGTCGAGGCAGAATAAGAAACCTGTACCCGCGAGGCGAGTGACTTACGAGCTTCGGCATTTCTTGCGCTCGGCCGATTTGTCAACGTCACAGCTCATATTTTATCAAATGGGACAATGGTAACTACATTTTGATATCGGCACACCCCGCGTCCAATTTTGAGTCGTTTGATAGATTGCGCTGGGTCACACTGAGTTTGTCTTCCGTTTTTCCTCCCCTTTGTAAAATAGACTTTTACAAATTGCCGGTAGGTTTTGCTTCGTATCCTGATACAAAGATTTCGGATGCTGTTACGGCGAAGACGTAATCTATCGACCTCATATTAAATCATTCGTGTTCACAATAAATACTAACATACAGGTAGCCGTAGTATATTACTCATTGTTGGGACTTGTTCGGTGAAATTATTATTTATATTTGGAGTGTAAAGGGAATCATCCGTCATTGGGTATCTACCATCCAACCTCACCTGAACAATGGACAAGGCTATAGGTAACTTTTTTAATCGTTTAATACGGATCCTACTCGTGCGTGTTGATAAGGTAACTTAGAATTGTTTTTTGAGTACTTTTAAGTACTATTTGAGCTGAAAACGCGTCAGTGATATGTTTGGTACTAAGAAGTTACCGATTGTGACGATTTAACATCCCGTTACCCGTTTGCTCGTTTTTGGGATACCTATTTATATAAAACACTCCCATAACTCTCAATGGATAATGTAGGTAATGTTCAATCCAGGTTAGATAGCGTAAGTTGAATGCAAAGCAATATCTGCGCTTAGATCATTTTGCACACTCTGTTGTATTGTGCACGGCCCAACAGCATTGGAGTCATTCTTAACGTGTATTGGTTTTTGGTTGGAAAAAGAGTTAACTACCGTCATCAACTTCTTATTCATCGGCTACTTCTTTGTGATGCACCTGATTAAGTCTGACCGGCGCACGGTGTTCAATTAACGTATAACGTGTCGTATTACTAAATTGCATATATGTGTCACACAGATATGTAGGTTTGTGTGTAGGTATTATGTGGCAAAATACAACGCAAGCAAAGCTTATCGATTCATATGGAAGGACAGCCTCTGGTCTGTTATCTAGTAGCTTCCAAACAAATGAAAAGATTATGATACGGTTTATTGTTTGGCCATTTCATCCTCTCTATGACAAAGCAGTTTTTCGAAACGGTAGTAGAAGCAAAAAATGACTTGCGTGAGTATATCTACGAAATACTTAAATGGCGAAATAAATTTCAATTGGATAATTTCGGCACACAATAAGCCGTTTGCTTTCTGCACTATTGGTCGCGGGCGACGTATAATGAGATGTGTTTAATCCTGAGTAACATATCAAGCTGGCCACGAGTAGGAGTGTCGAGTTCATTTGAACTCCAAAGGAAGGATTGGATTTGCCTTCGAGATCATTACTAAAAAGTTTCCTCGCGATATTATCTCTACAAAATATAAAACTGTAAAAGAGCCGAATCTGCACATAAAACGGTTTAATAAAATTTTACTTTTGAACTGTAACACTGAAACCATAAAACAGATTTGAATGATACTCGGTACAACTTCTAAAGGTTGTACTACACCCGTCAGGATATTCTATCTACACTTATAATTAAATTCTAACTGATTACTTTCTGTATAAGAACGATATATGAGAAAAAACATGATTTCAGGCATTTATGTCTGTTTGTCTGTGGCTTTGTTCGCGCTATTCTCAGAAACGGCTTAACCGATTTCGTTCTAGTTTTCACTAATACATTGCAAGTAAGCATCACTCAATAGTTAGTTTGTTTCATTGCAATCCGTTCATAAATAAAAAAAATTATAAATTCATTTAAAATAATGTAAGGCGTAGTTTTCGTGAAGCGAAGCTAGGGCAGTTTGCTAGTACTATATAAATCTGTAGTGTCTCTCTGTCTGTACATTATATTTTATAAATATTCGTGCTATGACTCAGTGATATCAATTTCACTATGAAAATTTTTGTCTATCTGTCTATACGTCCCGTTACATCTCAAGAATGGCTTAGCCGATCTTAATGAAAATTGGTATGTATTGAGAAAACATGACAGCGCAAATAATAGGCTATATAAATTATCGATAAAGCTAACGATGTCTTATCATAGCAAAAAAAACATAAAAGTTTAAATAACCAAGTATATAATTCATGTACTTATATAATTGTAAGTTACATAATCACACTCAACAAAATATTGGAATTAAGTTGAGGTCATAAATTATAAATCGGGTGTAGATAAACGTAAATGTTGTACACGATTTCAATTCAACACGATGGTTGTTGAGTTACATAC
>DWPT01006382.1:0-11499 GCA_018251895.1 Agathymus mariae mariae
AAATTATATTTTAATGTGAAATAGAGAAATTATTGTATTTAATTTTGGTGCTACATAAAAAAAACTATTTGTGTGCCATGGCTGAATGTCATCGAATCTATTGCATGTTTCTGATAAACGGAATATTTTATTTGATATGACGGATACGTTAGATTAATTAATGAATATGTTGTTATTATAATTAATTGGATTTTAATTCTTACTTCTTTACTTACCTAATGATCGTTAATGTTATTATATTATTCATTTTAATGAATACGACGTAGGGCATGGTCATTAAGACTGCATGGTACAATTCATAAGATGTTAATTAAATTTACTGAAGTTATTAGACTAAATATCCACAAGCTCTTCTGTACTCCGGAGGGCACGTCGAGCTACGGTAGTCGTCAATATTGGTGGTCATCAATCAATGGAGGCAGTACTTTAGGCCACTAACTTCATAAATTAGCAACGGTGCAGCATGGTAAAATACATCATAAGAATCCCTAATAAGAATAAGAATTTACTCCTGTTCGTGCGTTAGCGGCCAACACTTTTGGTCATAAGTCGTTCTACGCTAAAAAATAAGATAACCTTCCTAAGGTTCAGGATTCACGCCTGACCTGACATTTAATTGTATGAAAAAAATATGTTAGTTTTATTACATCCATGCTGTATGCATTGGTGCAAGAAAATGATCGTAGGTTATCATGTTTTTTTGGATTTAATATGCACGTGATAGGTTATCATGTTATCAATGTCGCGTAAAGTGTGCGTAGCCGTCGGTTAAGTGTGAAAGTCTCGAGTCCAAAAGTGGGACATTAATAGATTATGACGAATGCTCATTATTACCGATGTCAATAAGTGTCATAACATTTACTTTAGTGTTTTAATATTTCCGCAACACTCAGTAAACCACTCAGAGCTTAATGATCGATGCATCGTGATATTAATTGATCACGTGTGACCTTTTTGTTATATATTATTAATTAGCAAATGCCCTCGCTTCGCTTCGGAAAAACTACTTTAAGCATGTGCATTTCTCTGAAATTTTATCGTTCTGGGAATTAGAAATACATATACGGACGGATTGCAATGAAACAAACTTTAAGTATTAAGTGACGCTTACTGCGATACATTAGTGAAAACCAAAACGAAATCGGTTAAGCCGTTTCTGAGATTAGCGGCAACAAACTCATAGAGAAACAGACAAAAAATCTAACAGCTATAATTGTTTTGGATTCCATTGCGTTAATAAATATCCCTAATAATATTTTTTCTCATATATCGTTAATGTACAGAAATCGATCAGTTAGAAATTTATTATTAGTATAGACAATGTCTTAGAAGTGCACTTCTATCGATTTTTATTTAATTATTGGTTACCAAAGGAAGAATTCCTAGTTTTGGACAAAATAATAAACTGTTTGGCTGATTGTAAGCAACTAAGGTAATTTATTTGCACAAAATATTTCGATTTAACTTAATTTCAAAACTGTATTTTTAAGTATAGAATAAATATTCATGAATAAAAACATCGGACTAGTCGGCGTTACTTGCCTATTAAACACTGATTAAAACATATGCCGGCTATTCCGACTAGTTCGCTCATCTCTAACAACAAAACAATAACAGGGCTGAATTTATCACTAAAACTACAACAGGTTTAAATTACATTTCGCATATTTGTAATTTATCCTATGGGATTTGGTTATAGGACGTTTTTCATCGCAGAAAAGAACCTGTTCCCACGGAACAGAAGAGAAACGATGGCAGTTTCTAGTTAAAAAGTAATAGGGTATGTGTTCCGTAGGTGTGGCGGCCATAAGCCCAACTTTGAAGGTGCCACTGTATATGATGACGTATAATACGTAGGTAGTACTATAGGTTATCCTATGGTCAGGGTAGAAAGTTCTATTTTTTTTTTATTTATCCGCAGTAGGTTAAAAAATAAGAGTGGAGGGGTAATGGTGAATTTTTGTTTGTTTTCATTAATATATTTAAATGGATGGAAGGTGTAGATTTCATAAATGTAAAATAAAGTTGAATACATCACAACAGTTAATTTAAATTATAAAATAATGCAAGTTTGTTTCCGAAATACAACAAAGCTATAAATATGTTATTCAGAGTAAATTTTGAATATTGAAACCAATAAATTGAAAATAAACATTAATGATTTATTTATAATTTCCTAACTTTAATATTAAAAACTTTATAATTTACAGACAACAGATAATACAAATGGGGTAACATCGAAAAAATAAGCAGTACGGGTTAATACTGATAGGCAAAAGTAGCCCCAGGCCGGGTAGAGATACTACCTAATAGAGGTCAACCGAGCAATGTTCGTTGAACTGCCAAAATGTCGAAACCTGGTATATCTATCTAATATAAAACAAACTTTCCGTCTGATACAACGCGATAAATAAAAAACTATGTCACGAGTTTTGATATATATTGAACCGAATTAAAACGATTCACTGAGAAAGTTTACAAGTATTGGATGAATGGTAAGTGTAGATGAGACAGTGAATTATTACTGTTTCTAATACTCCTACATTAGCGGGTCGCTTCCTAGTCGGTTGGTAACACTTAGGTAATTCCTATGATGTAACTGACATTTATAAACGTCGGTGCAAGACACCCGATAAAAATTTGGGCGTGGTTGCTAGAGTAACATTCATGTTTCCTGGAAAGAAGCAACGTCGCGGTACTAGCTGTACTGATAGTAGTATATTATGTTTATATTAGGACTATGTTACAATACAACGTTCATAGATGTACTTCGCAGTAAACTGAAAACGTGTTTCAAACGCGGACGGGCTTAAAATGTTTGTACGTCTAATATTATACTAGAGAAGTCAACACTACTATCAAAGACTACGTTACAAATGTAAAATAACTTAGATTGTTATTGGACGTTTGTAAAATAGCATAATAGGTGTACTGTTGCTGTGTTATCGTATTATACAGTGGTAAATGTTGTTGTAAATACAATGGCGTATAAATGTACTTTTTAAGCTTTGATCAGTTTGATTAGTGATACACATTATAACAGATGTATACATACAATAAATATTTAACTGTTCGGTTTCTGTGCATGAAGGATTTATAAGAAAAACTTTTACTACAGGCATTTATTAACGCAATAGAACTCAAAAGAACAGTTAGAATTTATGTTGTTTCTCAGAAACGCCTAACAGAATTCGTTATGGCTTACACTAATGTATTGCAGTGAGCATCACTTAATAGTTACTGGTCGTATAATTTCAATCCGTCCATAAATAAAAACAATGTAAATGAACACAGAATGAGAAGATTTCACGCAGACGGTATTTCTAAGCGTAGGTAACAATAGGTTTTATGAAGCGAAGCAAGGGCTGTTTGCCAGTTTCGAAGAAAATCAAAAGAATTTTTTCTTCAAATAATTATATTGTTATTTAAAGGCCCTTTTGGTGCGCATACAAGTGCGTAGAGTCCAACCGTGTTTTGCGTAGGGATTTCAAGACTCGAGTTAACATTACGATGAAATAAATGTACTCAGCATGTACTCAAGGTCGTCAACTAACCCTTCTATTTTTGTATCGAACAGGGAACATAGGTAGAATAGATAATCTAGAAGCACTTCATAGTAGAGCTATTGTGGACACAACAGTATTAAAACATTTCCAGCTAGTATCTACCCTAGTTATGTATTTTTTTTATTTTAATTATTTTTAAAACTGCACTGTATATTTCAGCGTCAAATAAATAAAATCTATCAGGTTTTTGGTGTTATGACATTTTTGATGGACTATATCAATTGATACTAAGTATATGAGACGAGTAACTGTGGTAATTTTTTGTAAAAAATAATCTGTCCTTAAATATTTATTATGACATTTTGTACTTTTCTTTAAGCTAAAGTTTAAGCGCAATTGGAGAACAAAAATGTATGATTGTCCAAGTGGGCAACTATTTAAACAATACGCGCGTTATACAGATGATGGTAAGTGATGACCGCCGCCCAGCATGTCTGCAACGCGAGAGGTATCACTAACAAGTTGCCGGCTGTTTTCACCACCAATGTATCTAGCTAATTCGCTATTGTTTCGTCAATATAATAATATAAAATATAAAATAAATCAGCTTGAACAATTATCGATCCAATACTTCTTTCCGCATGGAAACAATTACATTTATTTATCAAAATGTTATCTAACAATCATTCTCGTAGAACATTACTTAAGGGTTTGATAATAAATTGCAGTAATAATCTCTAATACCAAAAATTACAACTGATGATAATAAAAGAAGTATAAACTTCAGAAAATACCGGCTCTTTGACCTTAGATGACAGATTAGACGACACTGTAGCCCTGAAGAATGATGATAATGAAGAAGCCCTTTTGAATAAATTAAATAATTTACGATCGTCAGAATCGTCTCACTTGTGTATGTTCCGTTTTTTGCTCCTAACTTTCCGTGGCATCATGAGCGGGGCACGCCGTTCTCGTATCAAATGTCGGCAACCTCTACCGATTCGCTATCGTGGCTATCCGAACAGCCTGTGTCCAGTAAGGCCTGGACTGCACCACAGACTCCCCACCATACAATAATTAGGAACGACCTGACAAGATCTAGAGCAATATTAGCAGAGCAGTCGGCGAAATAAGACGTTATGGTTAATCATTTATTTATTAATTAATCATTTAATCATTTATCTAATCTTTTATATTATATTATATATTATATGATATCTAATAAGTATGTGATGAAAGAATAGTAATCGATTTAATTTGATTGTTCTGCTTTCCGGTGTTAATAACACAAGAGGAAAAGAATAGTCAAGTTTAGTGCGTTTTGATCAATCTTTTAAAAGAATTAAGAAATCCATTCGTGTTATTTTCGTCAAAACTATATATTTTTACGTGTCACGATACACTTGTTTTTTTTTTAACTGCAATGGGTACTCACGGTTTTAATTTTCTTACCGATATTCCGATCTATTTATGGATTATGTCCGAGACGAAATTGTTTGTGCTCGGTGTACATTTGATATAACCTTACTCTACAGATGTACCAAATTTCAGCGTTTTATGCGCAAAGATTTAACGAAAATTCAGTAATGGACAGGCGCGCGAATATTCAATACGGGTTTAATTTTATCATGCGGCCCAATGACAGTTATGTTTCATAAGTGTTCTCTCATTATCATATTGTACCTAATCTTTTTTAACGTCCTCATGTAATTTATAATAATAAACAAACACCTAATTTGTCTGTTAACATCCTACAATTATTTACATAATTTAGCAATGCATAAATTACCAAACAAAAGTGAGATAACATTATTGTTATTATTAAACAAACAATATTCAAACATGTTCTTTAGACTTAACGATAATGTTATTTTGATATTATTTCACATATTTCTAAAATAATACCAAGTACGGTGGCCTAACATTGCCTTAAAACCACTGAGCAGTCTGTTTCCAGTGTCATGAGCCGATTCTTAACAGAAAGTAACACGATATTTTTTTAATAAAACAATCAACTTCTAAATTTATATCACAAATTCTTATACATTTCACTCACTTCTTACGTTTATAGTAAAATATCTAAGCGCGCTGCTAAAGTGACTATTTTTATTCATCGTTATACAGCAATAAGGTTGTCTTGAAGCACTGCTGGGCTCAGCTTGACTCGCAAATCGAGGGGTTACGTTCATAGTCCGTCCCGCTGACCGAGTACTGGCTGGCAGTCTTCCTAGCTTTGAAACATTATGGAAAGCTCTCAGGTATACTGGTGTCTCACGAAAGTTTTGTTCACCAAAGCATGTGATGATTAATTTGTAATATGCACATCATTTGAAAAATTACAGATGATTGCAGGATTTAGAATCTAGTCTCCCGTGCGCAAAACCTATGTTTAAAGCACTGCTCGTTTGTTATTAACCTGTATAAGATTTTTTTTATATTGGAACCGCAGCAGTACCAGAAGAAGTTGAACTGTCGATTATCCTATTACATATGATCCATAGCCTAAACGATGCAAAGGATGTTTTTTTTTTTTTGTTAATAGCTAATGCTATTTTTAATAGCCGACAAACGAGCAGACGAGCCGCCTGATGGTAAGTGGTCACCTTCGTCCATGGACATCAGCAAAACCAAAGGTATCACGGATGCGTTGTCGGCCAAGAAATTAGAAGTAAGAAAGTTAATCTTAGTTTTAAATGTTCTGATATTTTTTCACCTTCTTTAAATGCCTCTCCCAGATTTGTTAGACCTGTCACACCTTGGAGATCCCTAGCATTCAAAAGGGTAGTATTCGCGTTTTTAGAAAGACTGATTTAAGCGAATTGATTACGTACTTTTTATAACTCTTATAATCATAACGTAGTATCAGAAAAGCTAAACTAAACAACCTTACACATAAAATGTTTGCTTGTAGCTTTTTCAACCTATATTTCCCTACTGTTATAATTCTGTTATTGATAAGTGATAGTGTATGTTTATTTTACGATAAAAAATACATTGATAATTTTCTCTATCTATCTACTAACGTATATCTAAAAAAACTCAAACATTTACCAGTTGTTTGTAGAAGATTGATTAAACCTATGTACAGTTTTTTTTTTCATTATGTGCCTTCATTGTCATAAGTAAATCTTAAAAATAACATAAGAACTAAAGTTGGGCAACTCAATTTCTTATACTGAATGGTTTTTATGATAGGATTCTTCTAAACTTAGGCAATATTCTACTTATTTCAGGCAATTAGTAAGTACTGTTTAGTTATAGAATTCCGCCTTATGTACTTACAGATTTGATTCCTGTTTTTCTACGTGTGTGCGATCGTCTCCATTTGCGCCACGTAAAGAAATTCTTCCCCAAAGAAACCTGACATGCTTTTCGTTGAGACTCCTGTTCAACGGCCCGCAATATTTATGAATTACTTCTTCTTCATTAAAAATAACATGGTTTTCATTATAGGAGTTTGATTTTGAGTAAAATATTTCATCTTTTACAGCTGGAGCATTAGAAATGTTAATGGCGGAGGTGTTGCCTTTGAAGTTTATTTCTTTTAAACTGTTTTGATCCACAGAACATATCTTTTCTACATCTTTACGTTTAAAATAACAATTTTCGTGGCTGGAAGAATATTTCTCCAAATCTAAAAATCCATCTGTCCCAATTTGACTATCAGATATTTCACAAAGGGAGTCGTTACCTTTGAAGTTCATCAGTGAACTATCATTGTGGATTTCATTATTTTCATTATTTATTTCAATGTCACATTTGGCTACTAAATCTTTATGTTGATCCATATCGGTATTGCTTTTAAGACTATCTTTATTTTCAACATTTCTCTCTCCAATTTTCGCTATCAACTGAATATCTTCCACAGCTTCTTCATCTTCCTTATTGATATTCACTCGACAATCGGGGACAAATCCAAGATTATCTATTCCATTAATATGTTCAGTCATATTCAATATTGACTTATTTTATGTTTTAAGATCGATTCGATTCTGAAATTAACATATATGTTAGTGACGTGTGTGAGTGTGTGACGTATGCACCATTTATGTTGATGCTACGTCTTTTCCACTTCGTCAGCGTGACTACGATTTCCAGCGAAAAAGTGAACAGTTTTGGGTATATGACATCCCTTTGCCTGACACCTCCCTGAATTGATGGCGTTTGTGACTTTGTCGTATATTATGTCAATCATAGTGACCGATTTATGTAAATACTTTAACAACTCAGCAATCAAAATCCTGAGTACCTCATTTTAAATAAAATCATGTACTTCTACGACGAATTTACCACTCACTCTTAGTAGCTCTGGTATGATTCCGTGATCACCCAGTGCCTTGTTGTTTTTGAGCTGTTTGAGAGACTCTCTAACGTTATACTTTCTATACAACAACAAGTGGTCGCAGTAAACTACATTAAGTTTTATAAAGTTACGGAATTTTGCTCCATAAAAAAATATTGTACTGTGGATGCATTGCACCGAGAAATCTATTGCGTAGTATAAAATGTATAAGTCCAGAACTGAACAGAACGCCCTCTGTCTACCATAGAAATACCGTATTACAGAATCCAATAGATATACTAAGAAATATGGACCACAAGGTTTGTATTAAATTAAATGATTTTTTTTTTATTGCAAGTAGAATACTAGATTGATTTTTTTTTAATCAATCGCCAATCATAGCACGCACTATTTTGAAAATAACAATAAAATCATATTGAAACAATATTATCGATTTGATGGTCAAGCATAGCGTGTTTTACCCTAGTAACAAGAAAACTCTTACCTTAAGCAATCTTAAAATTCTTTTAAATTCAAGTCCAAAAAATCTTTTGTAATATCAATATTTTTTTTGTATCCAATTTAAGCCACTATACGTCTGGTCAATGATATGTACACCAAGAACAATGCGATATGAATGGTTTTCAACTTGTGTAAACGGCACAACGGCAAATGAAATTATTTTTAAATGTTCGTAATAATATTACTGCAAGTTGCAATAACAGCGGTTGAAATCTGATCAGTGATTGTTTTGTGGGTCAGATACTTGCGTTTGTGCCTACTCAGGTAATATGGCTTCGTAGTATTAACATTATACTTGAAATTTTAAATATTTGATTATATAGCCTAGATACTTTGGTTGAGATGGCTGTTAATAAGTAATCGATCCTTTTTTAGAATTGACATGCGGTCTTCCCTTTAAACTATAGTTTCATCATTTTTTAATCGAGTTTTTCACGAGTGGCCGACAAACGAGCTAATGAGCCACATGATGGTAAGTGGTCACCGCCGCCCATGCGTATTTTAACACGAAAGGCATCACTGATGCGTTGTTGGCCAAGAAAAAGAAAAGAAAGGGAGAAAGTACTGGCTCTTTTGCTCCCAGGCTCTCCCATAGTGGAAACAAAAAACTTAAAGATATTTTACGGTAAAACTCAAATTTTTATTGTAAATAATTCCGTATTTTACAGGGCACAATAAGCTGACAGACCCAAACGATATCGTAATAGTATGCCTTAAGCCTTGTTGAAGAGCTGCGGACGGCGTATGAAGTTTCAATATAAAAATTAATCATCAACCTAACATTTTTTAAAGTATGAACGCGTTCTTTTTGCTATGTATCTATGTATCTAGTTAGCCAACGGTGATTTCTTAACAGGTAAATCAAGAGACGAGTTCTAGGGTGTAAAAGACTTCACCAATCCTCCAGTCAAACCCTCTTCTGCTTGTGGTACTAACGAGACCAATATGACCGGTCCATCCTGTTAGAAACTGTATCGCTCAGTTTAATCCAGGCGACAAGCGGTGATTACTTGCTATCACGTGGCCCATCTGCTCTGCTCACTTACCAATCTAAAAAAGGGTGCTTGAAACAACATAGCTTACGGCCAATCTAGTACATATATATACTGCACTTTACAGTAAGTTATATCGCATAGTTTTTCATTTGTCTATTTCAGAAATCAAAGCAGCAATCGCAATAACATTCTTTAAGCGGTTTAAAGTGGACAAAAATACAGATACTAATTTACTTATTACAATCGAATTATTGACTAGTATTCCAATTCCACTTTACTTGAGGCACAGTTCTAAGGTTTACTAACATTACCATCCTAGCTGTGTCAAAACAGAAGTGATATATTTTACCTTTCAGTAACGAGTCCTATGAAATATAAAACACAAGAAACAATTTACAAGTTTTGCTCAGTCATTTTATCAGGCGTATTGTTAATTTAGTTTTAGTCTGTCGTTTTAGAAGTCAGTTTTCCATTTACAAATTAGATATTATATTTATTTATAGCAATAGAATAAAAAAAACTCAAATCATTATTTACGAACACTTTAATAGAACTTTCACACTAACTTTTATCTTCTGTTCCAAGGGGAAAAATCGATTCCCTTAAAAAATATTCTAAATATTATAACTTTTATAAATCTGTACAAGTATAATTTTGATAAGGGTATTCATTCACAATAAATTCCCATTTTACTTAAAGATTGAGATTTTTAAGTAGAGTTGTGTGAAAGCCAACCGAGGTAGGTGTATTTTCTATTTGTAAAGGAATAACGAAGGATACCTATTAAAATTAAAACAAATAAATCAATAACATTTGGTTTGTATTTAAACAATTATTTTTAAAAACATCAAAATGAAAACTTATAAAATACAACAATGTTTTAAACAGTACAACGAAACGAAGAACATGACGAAAAACTAAGTGGTCTAATTTAATTATAAGGCGTAGATACAGCTGGCAATTTTATAAGTTTCACATAAATATTGTACTGGGAACTTTAAAATCAATTTCAATAAAAGTAATCAGTCTTATAAAATCGTATACGATCGTTAGTTATAGTATCGTTCTAACGCTTGTCTCGTTGAGAATAATCCCAGTTCTGAAAATTTTAAAGTATGGTAAATGCTGTTTTTTAAAAACTTAGATTTTTTTAAAACAGGTTTAGCAATTACAATAGTTTTGGTAAATAAATACATACTTATGATACAAGCGATCATGTTGTCGATGGTGTAGCCTTGTAGAAGAGTTTAATACAAAAGATGTCACAATAAATAGAATTCTTGCAAAGTTATTTTGAAAGTTTCATTAATTCTTCTTTTTAGCTTTAGCCAACTTCTGGTAAACCACTGCTCTGTATCTATTAATAATTTCAAATTCTGCTCTTTCTGAGCTGATGGGGGAGTTTTCTATGAAGAAGTTTACATATTCTTGGTAATCCTATAAAAGGAAACAAACAAGAGCTAATAGTTTCAAAAAAAATATTGATATGACAAATTAATATTCAACTACAGTAGCAATGGATTCGTTAATATAACCCAATATATGTTAATATAACCCAATAACTTCGTTAATGAGGCCACGGGTTTGATACTTGGTCAGAGTAGATATTTAAATGTCAGGTAATTTTTTTTTTTTCTCTAATTTTCCTACTATTTAGTCTCGTTATTTGTGTAAAATAAAAACTCCTAGAGTGCGATAATGCTGGTGCGATGACGCCCGGTATAGATAAATAAACGAATTCGTATAAGGGTACTTTTTAGGAGGGGGTTTAATTTTTTTTTTTGTAAATAACATGTCGAACGAAAAGGCAGGTTATTAGACACATAAATAAAATATGATATTCAGTGTACTATGTCCACGCTAGTTCTATGGAGACTGACCGTTTTACTTTACTCATATTGTTCAAATCCCCGCCGGGGGAGTCCACCTAGTCGTGGTGGCGGGGCTTAGTAGCCGTGCACAAGCCAGTGTACGGTGAAGCCAAGAGACTCCCGAGTCGAGTAGAGCAGATGTTAATCTACGTTGTTGCTGCGTCCCCGTCTCCCCTGCATCAGGGGACTCCGGGGACGCAGTAACGCCACAGAGTAATGCTGGTTTGCATTAACAGTGCACTCTGGCCCTCACTCTCCAGCTCAGCCGCAGCGGTTGACCCGGGGAGTGTTGTAGAACTCCTCTTCAGCTCTCTCGCAGCGAG
>DWPT01006383.1:0-11498 GCA_018251895.1 Agathymus mariae mariae
CAGCCATTCAGCCCCGTCGAAGCACTTCAGATGGCATAGGGACTTCGCTTGGCGTGTATAAATTACATATTGACGCTGAGGTACTGATGACATAACATGTCGGCAGGTATGGTGTTCATCGCCGGCTTCATCGTGATCCTGTCGGCGTTTATGTTCTTCTTTCCGCGACAGATCAAGAAGGGCATTATGCCCGCGCCGCCGAACAAGGCGAAAGGGAAAAGCGAATCGTTTTTTAAAGGTAGGTGTAACGATTTCTGTGACGTATGTCGAAGCACCGAGATGTATGTAATAGCCACCTCGTATTTGATACCACTGCAGGCCATCTGCAAGTCATCTACGGAGATGTTTGACTTGAAACGTTTCTTGAATGTTTACTACTTCCTTACTTACAGAACACGCATTCAGGTAAAGTATTATGCGGGCATTCGTTCTGGCTTATAGGGTTGTATTGAGTGTATTGTTCAAATATTAACTTTAAGAAACGTACAACATGGTTCAAATACAAATGTTGACACAGGTACCGCCGTCTTACATTCAGCAGGAGAACTTTTCAGTACACGCCGATTGATGATCTTCGTATAGTTCTATTTGTGGGTAACGGACGATTGGGCAAAAAATATTTAAGTTAGACTGTTGAGACCCGCCACGCTGACGAGTATTTTTTGTTCCCACTGTTTATATGAAACTTGTCTATTTTTGAATGTGAATTGAACGACGTACCCGTAGAAGTAAGCTTTATTCCGTGATTGTATTGTCCGCTGTTGTAACTATACTTAGATTACGTATATTTAACTCGCTTTGATTCGATATTTAATATTGGTCATTGTACTGACTGTTAAATAGTTATACTGTCATTGTCGGGAGGCTCTAGTTTTCCCATACAATGAGAGCGATACAACACACGCTTGCTTCGACGAAAGAAAATATCGAAAGTTGCTCTCGTACTAACAGTTCTTTACCTGTACCGTGAGTTTAATTAGTTTTGTTTAGTATCGTTTAAGCGGCGCAAATGATTTTGATGTTTCGATAGTTTCAAGAACTAATTAATTGAAGTTCATCTCACCGAGGTTTATTTCATTTGTAATTATTTAAAGCCCCGTCTTGCGGCGGGATGAGGGGTGGTAGTTGTATGATTGTGATGTATAATTGTACCACAAATTACGCCGTACACAAAACCCTTTTCTAATGTGTATCCGTATTATACAAAGTACTTTTATAACGTAAGTCATAAAAGGTA
The DNA here is from genome assembly GCA_018251895.1 of Agathymus mariae mariae. Lineage (NCBI taxonomy): Eukaryota > Metazoa > Arthropoda > Insecta > Lepidoptera > Hesperiidae > Agathymus > Agathymus mariae. Next base: position 1,238 of record DWPT01006383.1, read on the forward strand.
GCCAATGTCAAAATTTCAAGCCTCAACTTATAAGGCTTTCGAACCGGCATCGACAGATCACTAACTTGGTGAGTGACGAGTTTTAATCCGTACCTAATCACCGGGTGCCGTCAGATTTCTTCGCGACGATAAAGCGCCAGCTGACGAACGACATCCTGATGTGGCGCACGGCGAGCTCGGTGCTGCACCTGATGCCGGTGAGCGGCGTGTACAGCTTCCTGCCCAAGTACCTCGAGAAGCAGTTCCGGCTGCCCACGCACGACGCCAACCTTGTCTCGGGTGAGGTACTAACGTCGACGTCGTCCCGTACCACCGAATCGACGGCTAGGGTTGTCAACTGCACCTTACATATTTCGAGTACCTATTGCTGCGCGTGTGCGCTGTGTGCCGCTGTTACATTGATGTTAATGACAAGGACGCCTGGAAGTAACAATGCCGGAACCAGTTCCGCGAAGGTTTGCTTTTGTCCGGTCTGCTGGACTGAAAAGACCGCAAGGGCGCACTAGCATTTCTATGGAGCGAATTGCATGGATATCACCGTGAGACATTAAAATCAACCAAGTTAGCGGTGAAACATTTATTGTCACATGAATGTCTGTACAGGTATCGAATAAATATTATAAATATTTGCTTGACATGCAATTTTATCAACGACATACTTATTGGGTTGTCATTGAAGGCCCCTGCACGTTTCACTTAAAGATAAATTTAGTAGGTACGAGCAATACTTTGTTTCAAACCTATGTGATTACAAGCTTTCACGGTGGAACTGAAAAAATTATGGTATATTCGATGCAATTTTATGACGATTTAATATGATTGTTGTAGTTAAAATTTATGGTACAATTGAATTTTGCAATATTGATTGTTCCAAACAATCATTCTCACCAATACTAACGAAGTAGACAAACAATGTGATATGTTCAAAGTACGATATACGTAAAGTAAACATTTCGATGGACGTTATGATTCGGTGACTTTCGATAAATACCTTGTGACATTATTTCGTATTAACAGTGACGTCAGGCGTGAGTACGGTTATCATGTATATGAAATTTCGGATATGTATATTGATTAATTAGTAATATTTTACGGGTTTCGCGTACGGATATATTTTTATTTCGGATAACCCATAGTTTCGGTTACGGTTACGGACCTCCATAACATGCGTAATTGTGAGAATACTCTACGAAACGTACAAACATAATACCCGTTTATGTTTCGTCTGTATTCAGCTTTAACAATAGATTTACATGTATGAAAAAAGGCTTAAGATATTAACACGAATACTGTGTTATAATTGCAGGTCTGGGCGGTATCCTGGTGATGGGTCTGGGCATCATCACGTCGGGGGTGGTGATACTGAGGATGGTGCCGACAGCGCGCCAGGTGGCCGCGTGGACGGCCGCCACCGCCGCCATATACAGCGCGGGTAACTTGCACCTATTGATAGTGATAAGTACATATTAGGAAGTATATAGTGATAATATTCACAATAACATTGAGTGAAAAACATCTTTAAGACGCGTAGGGTAATATGGTCACTACAGGTATCGTATTGATGTGAGTAATGAGTACGGGAGTAGTGAGTACGGGATTTATTAGGAAGATACCTTTTTTTTTTTCTATTAACAATAGTGTACTGTTTAGTAGTTTTGATGCTTTGATGCCGCTGGATGATATATAATATAATAGTTGTATCATTCACCTTTCCCCGGCTGACTCAGCCTGACGCACGGTGCCAGTGGACCGGTGCGAGTTATAGTTCTCATCGGGTTCACGGTTGTCGTAATGATGCGGTACCATCTTATTACAGTACAGTCTACGGTTGAGTTTCGTCGCCTCGCCGCTGGAAGGTGAATGAATAGATCGCAACAGTGTTGTGTAACGAATTTACTATATGGTTATATTGTTTCTAGCAATGCCCGCACTTCTTATGCGTAGATATTTCAATGGTTTCGACTTTTGTTCATCATGTTCGTCGAAATATTGATTTCATATGTAATTATTATTTATTTATTAAATAATAATTTTAAATTAATAAGGTACTTTATATACATCTAATATTCATATGTTACTAACAAACAACAGCTGATTGAAAAACAAAACTACATAACCTATTAATATTTAAATATATGAAAAGGATATAGTCGATGGTATCAGGCGTTAATTTACTTTGCAACAATCCGGTAGCACAATGTATGATGGTATATACTGCAATACATGCATAGAACCTCCCCCTCTCTCACGAAGGAAAAGTATATGCACGTGTTTCGCTCCGAAACGGAGCATCCTCAAGTTGCGCCCTGAGGTATGCATGTCGGTATATACTTTTATCTCGTAAATAAATAAACTTAACGTGACAAAGCGAACGTATGTAAATGATGAGTTGTTTGAATTTTCCAGGTATGATAGTGCTGATGTTCGTCAGCTGTCCCGAGGAGAACTTCAGGCTACTGAACGCGGAGCGCGCCAACGTCAGCCTCGAGTGCAGCGCGGGCTGCCACTGCGCCGGCGCGCCGTACGCGCCCGTGTGCGGACAGGTCGGTGAACTAGCAGCATCGTTGAACGCACGTGCAGCGCGGCGTTGAAGGAAACTGGTTCCGTCTCGTAGCGGACGAGTTACAATGTTACCATTACGTTAAACTTCATGTTATCTACACACGATGTGCGAGACACGCCCTCGTGGACATAGTTCCCATCTCGCCTGCCGGTCGAAGGGCACGGTCAAACTGGTGACACCGCTCAGTCTTATAAGCAATCAGTGACGATAAATTCCTACGACGCGTACTCATACTGAAGTGCTTTATTGTGTTAGAACCTATACTTTTTGATAGAAATTACGTCCCGTACAATTTGTACAATGAGCGTCATTTGTAATACTTCTTTATAAAACCAAATGGTACAAATGAAAATTAAACTTTAATTCCTCGTGTAAGCTTTGGGCTGACTTATATAGGCTGGCTATGCTCCCCCTCCAAGCGTGGTAGGCTGAAGTCGCGGCGGGAGGAGGTGACGTAACGGCCGGGCGTGACACCCGGCCGCCAACTGGCGACATCTATTGGCGTGTTGTTACAACTCGTTTTGTGTTTGGAAGCAACGTGAACTAACAAGTTGTCGCCGTCACCGTCGCAGGACTCGTTCACGTACCTGTCGCCGTGCCAGGCGGGCTGCGCCGACGGCCGGCAGCTGGACAACAGCACGTGGCTCTACTACAATTGCTCGTGCGTCGACGGGAACGCGCGCGGACGCAAGGCGATCGACACGTGAGCGACGCACACTCTCCTGTGTTCCCACCACCATTGGTGGCAGATTGTTCGACGCAGCGAATTTGTTATTGATAAAAAATAATTTTAAATAGTCGAAACAACTACAGGGGTGTTTTGATAAATATTGATCTATACTTGTAACGAAATTTTTGAAAATTCAATGTGTATGGACTCTGCTATCGACGTACAGGCATAAAGATATTTTTTAATTTATTTTATACAATATGGACTTATACTAAGAGTTAATATCTAGCATACTTTTAATCTCGCGAAAAAGATCTTCCCATTCTAGTTCTCACTATACTTTTTAAAGCGATGCGTGGGCGGTTACCAGTTTTTTACGAAATTTCTCCAAAGAATAAAAAAAACTTCTGTAACATCGATCAATGTCAAAATATTTTTAAGTTAATTGATCTCATTTTTATTCTTTCATCGCCTTGGGTGGACTGACAGAAATGTCCGTTCTTTGTACAATGTAGTTCTCGAGTCACATAATAATTAACTGTTAAGTAGATTTTATTCTGATCTGATCAAAAACTAATGCAATTCACACACCCTTTGTGCGTGCTCTTTGTTGTAATTTGTGCCGTATTGGGGCGGCCTAGAATGCTCCCCCCAATCCCATTTTGGCAGAACAGGGTGTCGTAAGAGGCGACAGAAGCCAGCCTGCTTGGTGGTAGGGCTTTGCGTAAAGATTATATTATCAGTATTATTATAAGGCCTTAATATTATTATTGGTATTATTGTCTTTCCGTGAAGCTTGCCTGGCTAGCTACCACCCTCCTGCTTGAGTCATCCGCCAAACTTGAGAGCCAGTGCTTTCTTTCTTTCTTACCTTCTCATTTCCTGGCCGACAACGCAACAGTGATAACTTGGTCTTGCTGATGTCCATGGGCGACGATGACCACTTACCATCAGTTGGCTCGTCTGCTCGTTTGTCGGCTGTTTAGATATAAAAAAAAAGGACTTCTCCAACAGTCTTTAAAAAAATACTTTTCACCACCAAACTAAAATTTATTGTAACTACCAAAATGTACATGCGCTATCTACCGAAATGGAAGCCGCGATTGTTTAGTCCAGTGTAAAGTTCACGCATCCCGTTTCCAGCATCGAACGGTACTCATTGCTGAACTCGTCGGACAACGTGATGTCGAGCGGCGGCGGCGGCGGCGGCGGCGCAGGGGGCGGGTTCGCGGTGAGCGGCGAGTGCGGCGGCCCCTGCCGGCAGGTGTACGCGTTCATAGCTGTGTTCGCGGCCATCATGTTCGTGCACGCGAGCGGGGAGGTCGGCTCCGTGCTGCTCATCATACGGTGCACCGATAAACACGGTAACTAACTATATGTAAACACTAAGTAGTTTTATAAGTAGTATTAAAAAAAAATCTTATCACTTCATTAAGGAAAATGTCGTGCGGAAACCGGGATGAATGTTATCACTCTTAAGGTGATGCCATGTAAAAAAAAAACTGACAAAAAACTGACTGAAAAAAAAAAAAAGACGGAGTCTTTTAAATTGATAGCATAGGCTACTGCGATAGTTGTAAAAGGCATCAGTGTCAGTGACAACCTTTTCGGCGTGTGGAACTGTTCGTGTCGGACTGTGTGTCGTCTGGTTGTGTAGACAAGGCGATGGCGATGGGCGTGATCCAGTTCGCGATCGGCGTGTTCGGCAACGTGCCGTGCCCGATCGTGTTCGGCGCGTGCGTGGACGCGGCGTGCCGGTTGCGCGACGCGGCGTGCGGCGTGCTGCCCGTGTGCGCCTCGTACGACAACGACCGCTTCCGGCAGTTCTTCCTCGGTATCACAATATACTATACAATGCTATTTGACACGACACTGCATTATGTTATACGATACGTATTATAAGATGGATATTCTCATTTTGGTGCTATTGGCATAAATCAATGCTACTTATAAAAGTATAATGGAATATTTTGTATTTAACTTTTATTTACATGCATGTGATGTAAAAGATATTGATAAATGTCCGCACCTTTGATCGATAACAATACAGCAATGTGGTATCGTCAATAAGCAGTTCTCTACAACAAATTTTTTATTTTTATTTATATTGTATTATTTAACTGTAGGTCTGTCCAGCGGGCTGATGTTCCTCGCGTTCATAATGGACGTGTTGGTGTGGAGTAAGGCGGGACGCATCGACATGAACCCGGGCGACGCGCCCGGTCCTCCGCCCGCGCCCGCGCTGCTGCCGACGCCCACGCCCCCTCCTACGTCCGCACCGCGCACCGACACGCAGCTCTGACCGATCGCCTACGAGTCGCACTTCTAACCGAGGTTGGCTAACGTTCCTTAGAAACAAATATCTCATATATCTGACTCTGGGGATAAAGTACAGCCGTGTACGAATGTAATTTTAAATATTTGGATATTACTATTACATTAGATGTATGTGTTGTCGGGTCAAGTGTCGTTTTAAAGCTAGGCCACGGCTGGCATTTTACTATACAAAATATTTAAGTACAAAGAACAAAAATAACGTAGACTGGTCTAGTGACGTAATGATTGCCGAGCGTGCTCGTAGCTCGTCCGGGTGCGTACCGGCGTCGTGCGACACATCGGCTCCACCGCGCGTGGAACAACTCGTCGGCGTTGGTAGTCGAAGGTACTCGGTTTTAAAATTGGATCGAGGGTTGTTAAACATTAACGAGCTTCATCCGCATCGGCACGCGTCGGGTGAACGCGTGCCGCGTGCTGACCGTTGTCGAACAAGGGCTGGAGATAGCCCGAATTTTAACGCATCACATTCACTAAACTATGATATTTCAAATGAGCCTCACAATACAATGTAATACTCGTCACACATCGCGCGCCACAGTTGTTGAGTTGTTGTGATTGTGTTCATCACACGAATCTAGTGTTTTTCACGTTTCATATTTTTCGGTGGATTTATACTTGATTATTTATAAATGAGTTGTGACAGTTTAATATTGAATGCGATGAATGTATCGAGGCGTAATAACCGTTATGAACTATTGTTGCATTGAGTGTTCGCTATTATTAATATCGAAAATGTATAAAGCATAATATGATCTTTACTTTTTCGGGTTATATGGTTGAGCGTTATTGGTATATTTGTTATAACTTTGAATGTTAAATCTATATCTTCTACTTGCTGCGTATGCTCTTATGCGATCCATATAATAACAGCAGTGTGACATTATTACATTTCATTTTAAATAGGATGAATGGCTAAGTTGAGCACAGACAAGTTGTTTTTATGGGGAATTAATAGAATTACATTTTAATTAAATTTATTTTTAAAATTAATTTCTTGACCTCTCCTTATAAGTCATTTCAGTGCGTAACTAACTAACGTTCAATCCGTACAAACCATTCGGATGTGTGACTTATATTGTACAATTGAACAGTATCTATTGACTTCTCGGTACAAGTCAGTGTAATGTGCAAACAACTCACACGCAATCATTCAAAAGTCTCGATTGACCTCTCCGTACAAGTTATTTCGGTGTGTAATTTATTATGTTGGATACATTATGTTATTCAACATAATCTCTGTTGATTTCCACTCCCGAGTCATCGGGACGTGTGACTTATATTTGAACAAACGTTGTCTCCACAACGTTAGTATGGTGGACGTGTCCTAATATGGCACCGACGTGCACCATGCCCTATGTCAAATGAACTGTAAATAAACACTGTTTGCTTTTTAAACATATTAATGCATTTTTATCTTAGTTACGTTTACATAAATATGCTCAATTTTTACAAAGAACTATATTTAGATGCAATACCAAGAGCGTTAAAAATAAATATTGAATAAATAAATGAATTCATAATATATGTGTTTTAAAGATGTTTGTAATGGTTTGAAAGTGTATATTTATTATGATTTTTATGTTATCATGAGGTGATTTAATACATTACTGCGTACTTTTGTGTATTTTACTGTAGCGACTAAATATTTAGAACAAAATATATGATGATAGATCTTTAGCTTGAAATTATTGTATAGAATGTTTTCATTACACTAGTGTGAAGTTGTCGATGTTAATGTAGGGCCTTTAGAATGATGTCACGATCGATATATTACGATATAATTATATTGAGAATCTATCAACGTTCCATTTGAAATAATCGATTGCCCATATGTTACATAATAATAATATATGAAAATATATATTCGTTTTATATATTGGTTGATACGCCGGGACTGACGGTACGAGTTGCAGTGGCCTAGATGTTTACTATGCTGTTTTGAAGTATTTTTTTTTATTATTGCAGCCGTATTTTACTAAACAATTTTATATTTGTATAATTTGATGAAAATGTCTTCGATATGCCCCCAATGGAGGGGGGATGCAAGGATACTGATACAGTATAGTAGACATTTAAATTTATTCTTTTTATTATTATTGCGAATTACATGGCTAGTGATTAGACTTTTATATTAGTATAGTTTTTTTTTACAAATCATAATAAAAACTGTAAATATGAATAAATTAATCATTTATTCAAATATTATTAGCGTGCGTGTGTTGTAAGCGTCGTTTAGACTGTTAACGTGTTATTATTAATAGTTATTATAAAATATCAAATTCTTTTTGTATTCTTTAATAATATGTTGTTGTAATCACCTTCTGGAACTATAGATCGATCGCGAGTCGTCCATTGTGCTTCAATTGTGGCGATTATGTTTGTGTTCGAATGTATTGCTATAATCTACGAATTGTTTTAACTCTTGTTTGTTGTTATATTTTGATAGTAATGTTTTATGATAAATGACAATTTTCAACCTATAAATCATGAATACTGTGAAAATGGTTAAATGGTATATTAATAATATCTATAGTTTCAGAATTGATGTTTCCATTGTTTTACAAAGGCTGGGTCGCGTGTAACTTTTTAGTAAAATTAGTTAATATTATGGCTGGTTTACAAATATTAGTGTAAGGAGCCGTGTAAGGAGCTGGCGCCGCGCCGGAGACGCATCACACCAACATTACGAGATTTGTGATCTTTTATCACTTTTTCTATGTTTTAAATATTACAGTGTTAATATACATCCTTTAAACAATCTATTGTTTAGTATTTTCAATTGCTATATTGATTTTACTGCAGACGCTTTTAGTTGTGAGTTTTTGCATGTCCAACAAGGAAATAACAGGATACTTTGGATGAGAAAGTTCAAAGGAAATGCTGCACTGTCAAACTCATCCGAAAAACATAATAAAGGTAACGTAGATGTTAAGCGAAATCAATTACCTCAACAATGTTTTTACAGCTATTAACGTTTTTTTTTATAAAATCGCCATGATGACTACTTACATAATATGCCTAGTGAAAAAAATATTGTTAGTATAACACTATACTATTGTAACTTGTGCATTATTTTTGTGCAATTTTTATTAGGAGAAATTTACATTACATTTTATAGATTAATCGAGTTTTTATAAAGTAAATGTAATGTACTCTGCAAAGGAAATTGATGTTGGATAATAAAGGGAAGTAATGCTTTTGTATATAGAGAGTGTGCCATTGTAAATTATAAAAGTGAATGAAACATCACATTTTCATATTGATAATGAATATTTTGTTATGTATTTTAGCAGTTTTAATAGTGTGCAAAATTAATGCTTCGATAAACATTTTAAACTAATTATTCATCTTAGTCTATTTTAATTGTTTCGTTGATATTTACTATGTAGGTATATCAGCCTGTCTGTCTGTTGTTTGTGTGTATGATAATATCAGGTAAATGTGGGTAGTTATGTTGTAATTGTAATTTCTCGGTAACAGTGAACACAATGCTACTAGTCTTATGTTTTAGCTGTATCTGAAAATACACAATACCTCTGCAACAGTAACATAGTTAACGGTTTCAATTAGAATTATTTATAGCTGTAAGCCACCACTGATCTTTAACATAAATGCAGGAATATTAATATTCCATTAATTGACACATAACAATAGAGATTAGTTGTAACATGAGCATCAAATTGTTGTCTGTTCTTATTGTTATTATTATAATAGTGGTTGTTTCACTTCCCATTCGTATACTGGTATCATTTGACATTGCTACAACTTCCATATTAGTTTAAAAGGGGATTTCTATATAACAAAACACTGAATATGGAATAGGTGAACAAGTCCAATGTATTTATAGTTTATACTGAAGAGATCAGTGGTAAGTCATATTGTGGTATCACTGTGCAGATTAATATCTTTGGTTTTACGATTTATCTCCACAGTGCAATAATGGATACATTCAACGTATGCAGCATCTCAAAAACTTGTTAATAAATTCTATGTTTCAAAAACTACTTGTAAGTGACTACAATAAAGGGTTGGGAAAATATTAATAAACGGATTTTTATTGAATAGCGAATAAATTAATATCGAATATAATTAGAATTACCTGTTAGTCAAATATAACGTTTGTACTCGTATCGACGAATCGTTATTATATGAATTGAATTGTTTGTGATTGTACTTTACATGGCGTTATTTTCAAAGTGTTGATTAATTTTACACCTGCAATGGCTTACACTATGAATCATTGTCAAACAAACATTGTAACTCACGGACGCAGGTGTGCAATGGGATTACAGTTCATGTAACTACGAAATATTTTGTAGATTTGTTACTGTGACGTGTGTCGCATATTTTTTAATTATTTGAAAATAAAAACTTTATTGAGCCGTCACTGTAGTTTTATTGTAATCCATCGGTTATTTAATGTGTGTAGCACTCGTACATATTACACTCAAATATAACAAACGGGTTCAACCATCTACTGCAGCCAAAATGGCTTTGTATGGTGATAAAAACTTGCATATGCAACAAACATCACAGACCATCAAGGCGTGGATGTTATTCCATAGATAGATAATATCAATGATCAATTGTCATTTAATTAAATAACTGACATTTGACATATTCGTGTTTGTGAAGGTTAGTATACGTACTGAGGGCGCGTTCCACTAAACGATCACAACGACCACGCTCAC
>DWPT01006384.1:0-11498 GCA_018251895.1 Agathymus mariae mariae
GTGAAGCCTGCCTGGCTAGCTACCACCCTCCTTCTTGAGTCAGCCGCCAAACGACTCGTCGTGTTCCGGCTGGGGGCTCGAGAGTCAGTACTTTCTTTCTTTCTTACTTTCTTCTCACTTCCTGGCCGACGACGCATCAGTGATACCTTCGATCTTGCTGATGTCCATGGGCGACGATGACCGCTTACCATCAGGTGGCTCGACTGCTTGTTTGTCGGCTATTACCAAATAAAAATATATACCTTTCGGTAGCGAGTTTCCAGTTGTGGCTCCCTTAGGAAAAAAAAATTAGTAATAAGCAGTACATTTGAATAGTTTTAAGATCCTGAATATTACACTTGCAATAGTATGTGTGTACATGAATAATTAAGTAAATAAATAAAATATTCATTGATTGAGGTCTCCTTAGTGTTTGACAGAATTAGCCGTGGACACATACGTAAATTGATACGTATTTGAAAATATCCTTCTGTCTTTGTAACTATTAGTCTATGGACCGTACTATTAAGAGTCAAAAACCAGTTTCTCAGTATCTAGGCTTTTAAATGGATCTCCTTTCAATAACAAAATATTTATAACACCTACTTAGCTTATTCACCGCTGTCGACGGATTCTAAAGACAAATAAACAAGCCACATCTTAAACATCAAAAGAATAATGAGAATAGTAAATTAACGTTATATATACGTCTACAATGGCAAAACATATATCCTTAATCTTCCTTTACTTAGTAGTCTGAATATACTCTTTGCGACAAGGGTAATTAACATGTTATCAGAAGTATTTCAGGCTTCGTTCGTGTGTAGGGTGCCTTAGTGGAGGGATGGAATGGCGCCCAACGCCAGTAGACTTTGAGGCGCCGGCCGAATAGGCCACTAGTTGAGCGCGCCCGCCCAAGTTCAAGTACGGAAACCATCTTTGTCAACTGCAAAAAAAGTAAATTAAAAAACATATGAAGTGACAGTCAATGTTTTTATTTCACTAACATTCCAATTTCAAATTGAAACTTGCACTTTATGTGGAGTGTCGTGTTAAGTGAGACGGAACGTGTCGCATCTAATTAAAAAGTTTGGTGAGCTGATTTGAATTACGAACTACAGTTGGCTGCTGCTGAGTCGACGCCGGTGAAGTTTAGTGCGCAGGTAAGCAAGCATAGCTTGTTTAGGCTTAAGTTTCTTTGAAACTAGAAAGCAGAATTATACGAAATCAGTTTCGAGTACGAAGTATTTTATTATTTTTTTAATAATTTATTTGTTAAATCAGGTAACGTAATTTGTCAACAGTTATCAAATAATGTAAGTGAATTTTACCATTTGATATGCAGCGAAGTATTAGTATTAATATTGTAGTTTAGTAAGTTAGCAATTGAGTATTATTTTTATTATAGTTATTCTTAGCGTTAATATACTGCAGTATGTATATAATGTTGTATAAAATTTTGTATAACACTATTTCTAGGATCATGAAATTTTCAAAGTATTTCTTTATTTAAAGTATATACGTTTAGTAAGTAAATAGGTAATATCTAGTAGAAAAGGATTATTATAATATCTACCCCTAAGTAGGTTAGCTTCTACATAAGTAGGTATGTATCAGGTTGTTAAACAAAAAAAATTTTTTTTCCTTGGGAATAATTAATTGGAATTTGATACAAATACTTTTTAATACAAACAAGTTACGAACAAATGGTTATGTGAAACTAAAAGTATGTTAAAATGTATTTCGTGCAAACTTTTTGAAGGGATCCAATTTTATAATCGGACCACACACACGAGTAACATTTTTAATTTCCACACGGCGAACTGGCACGACAAATTTACAATACCACATAGGTCAAAAAACAAAAAGGTTCATTGAAGCTAAACAGTAATTTTTTTAACAATGGGTAATATTAATAAATAATTAATATATAAGTTAAATAATTTAAATTATGAATAGAGTCTTTTCAACTTCTTCCTCAGAAGTAAAACAATAGCGTGTCTTTAAGTAGGATGTGCTTAAAAATCAAAGTAAGGAATCATTCATTTTTAAATGCCTCCCATGCAGGAATTTTATTTGAGTTGACAAATAAGTTGAAAAGCTACCTGATAAGTAAGAAGTATTCACCATTCCTCATGAACATTCCTAGTACCAAAACCTACTTATTAATAATTGCTTCTCCGATTATCCTCTTTCCAGTTCTCCCTATTCCCGATTCTCAAACAGTTTATTGTAAAAGAGGGTTATGGTAGGCAACAAGGCAGATAAAGAGCCTTACCATGCAGCAGTACCACGGGATTTTACTGAGTTATTATTATTTTAAGTGGCCTTTGTCTCACCTACTGTTCAGTAGCATGCACCGTTAGCAGTGGGCATTACTGAGATGAACGCGTGGAGCTCCTTAGACCATAGGTTCAGGTGCCACACCGGGCAGTTCAATTTTGACTGTTTCAAGTCATCGAATTTTTGTTAACAGTTGTATTTGTTAATATATTTTTGTATCCAGCTGCCACCCACGGTAACTTATAATGAACCGGTTCTTAATGACGGATACCTTGAAGCTTTTATTACCTTCTTACATTTTTAGGGTAGGGGCTTTCTCTTGTTGAAAATATTGTATATTGCTGAACAAATTCTTTTATATGTTAGCAGTTTCAAAGTAAATGAACTTTTTACAGTGAATTGTACTTAAAATACGCAGGTTAAATGCTCATTTTCAATATTTATTATAAGTCACTGAAAATATTTAACTTAAACATATTAAAAACACCAAAATCTAAATAGGAAATTTTAAATATTAAATTACAATAATTAAAAGAAAATACACAAATATTATTAAAGAACAGTGTAATAATAAGAAGAGGTTGAAAAATGGAATTACAGAATTATCGGGCTTTTCCTTTTAAAATCCTCATGAACAGAGTCAAGGATTGCGTATATTTCTGCTCGGAACAACTGTGCCGCCTCGAAATTTATTAACAAGGTAGATTTCTTTCATATGTGCTTCTAAACTCTATAATGTAATGAAAAACCCATGAATTAAGTAGATTGTTTCTTAAGATATATATTTCTAAAGGAACAGTAATAGGATCACTTGTGTATTTGTCTATATGTATACCTGACATATCCTATCGAGATAACCACTCTGTCTTCTCTTTGATTACGCAAGCTATGCACCTAAAATTATTGAAAATTGACTTTAAGCTCATACAGAGTTGACAGGAAATCGCATACATCTTCTGTCTTCAATTTGTCCTGTAAACGGAAAATATCTGTAGACCTATTTACTCTGTGGAATTAATGGAAGTACTTGACTGGTTTTACTAATATTTATATATGAATATATAAATATTGTGATGACTGCAAAATGTTAAAACTCCAATATATATTTGAGAAGTAGGTCAATAGAAATGTACTGAAGCTTTAGTTACAATAACTTCTTTCATGTTAACATTACTTTAGCTTGATTCTTGAATGCACATGTTGCACACTTGAGTACGTTCGGGAAACTATTAAGAAAAAATTTGGTGTATTCGCAAGACAAAACAAGAGACCAGACTTTGTTTTATGTTAATAGAGAAAAACGCGCAAATGGAACAATGACGCAAACACCAAAATTCCAATGCGTTACCGGCGAGAAGGTAGTGCAGAATCTATTTGTCATATCGTATATTTATATAACGAAGCTTAAAAATACAAAAAGTATTCACACCTCAGAAGCATTTTAATATCTATAATATCCCTCGTGCTTTATACAGGGAAGCCAAAATCAATATCTAGCAAACATTCTTACTCGACACGGCTTCGATGGGTAAAGCAAATATGGAAACTTCACATATCATGTAGAAAATGACTATGGATTATTCATATGGAAATATCTGACTAAAGTGCCTCATGTACCGTTTATAACATTTCTTTGTATTGATATAAAATGGGGAATAATATTTGGTTTGGTTGTAACCACAGTCAATGTCACTAAGTTGAAAATATTCACATACTACTACAAAATAATGACTTGACAAAAACTTGTAAATTTACAAAGTTACGCTTGTTCAGTATTTTGTATTTGATACCCATATATAAAATTTATTTAAATCGAAATACCGGTGTAAAATAATGTTTCTTTGTTATTATTGAATCGTAAGTACCCGAAACATTTAAAATATATGACGTCCGCGGCGGTGTAAAAATAAGATGTCTAAAATGGACATATTACAGCAATATAACATTCAAATATTTGAAATCATTCGTTATATTATCTTTTTGTAAATCTATACATTAAATTACAGAATTAGCTACAACTTTATGCCTCTAGAGCTTTGTTTCGTGTCATACAGATAAACGGTAATAAATCGAGCTTAAGCCGAACTTAAATTATTGAACAACGATAAAATTTGATACAAAGGAACAGAATTGGAATTTGAAGTAATCTTCAAATCACAATTTATAACGACTATTACTTTATTTACTGCTAATCTGAGTGTATTCAATCTTGATCTTATCTATAGACAATAGTTAATCTAGAGCTGAAGATATTAATAACAATCCCCACAGGCTAGTTTGTGGTGAGCTGCTGATGAGTAGTGACAACATGGACCGTAATGCTCTCGGGGACTTCCTGTTCCTCATGTCATGTCAGGTTTCCTATGTGCTGGCCTTAACCGACTAACCTAGTTGATTAGTAAAATTATACTCCGAGGGAGGTAACGAACGTGTTGATCGAGAAATAGGCGCTGCACTTCTCAACACTTTTAGCTGCTCATAACAGCGATGCTCCTAGGCTCCCACTGTTTAGTTAGCCCCCATTTAGGGGCCCATCTATGGAGCGGCAAGTCACCACCTACCACATTTTCAGTTATTAGACAATCTAAAAGACAGGTGTCATTAGTCCATATAATTTTTTTGTAAATAGATGCAAGTAATTCTGCACCATTAAGGAGAAGAAACCGCGAAAGAAACTCCTCGGCACATCTTTTAAAACAACATATGTCAATTTACGAGTCTATTGTAATTTTACCACAATAAGCCGTTATCCCGTAAATTATTTTCTTTTGATTCTTCTTCTTCAGATGTATTAGAATTATACAGTCGAGAACGGCAACCGTCGTGTTTACCACATTACATTGAAGTGTCATTATATCTAGGTCCCGTGAAACTTTAAGGTTATGAGATACACATTAATATTTTTACTTCTAGAAGCTTGGTCTATTTTACAGTATTATAAAATGACTAATTTAAACAAATAATCTAATGAAATGACAGAAAATTGTTGTAAAATTATAATTTTATATTGTATGACGGCAAAGACCTCTAGTTAAATTATTACGTATTAATCTAGGATTATTAATGGTTAAACTCAATCTAAATTATTAGATCAATTTACAAAATAATGAAATAGTCTGACGCTGACAGCCTGATGGCTTGGGTCGATCTTGAGTAATAGACTGAGTAAAGACCGATTTAAATAATTTATCTATCAATTATTGTTGATTTAAATATCATACTATCAGCTACTGCATTTAGCGTTTCAATAAAGTAAATTACATGCCTAGTTTTTTATCCATAAAATTGATATATCGCCGTGAGTGTCTATCGCTTGAGAAAGAAAGTAAAAAAAAAATCAGACAAAAGCGGCTTCGGTGACAGTTGGATAGATAGGTTCTAAAAGCAAATTCATTTTATAGTGCACGTTAAGCCGGCGGACTTGGTCGTTTTCGTTAGCATAGCAATCAAAAGTCATATCGAAGATAAAAATCTTATTAAGAACATGATGAAGATCTTGGATGTGGCTTAACCGTACGTGACAACCATATCATTTCAAGAGGTGGTATAAGAACTTTGTACTCGTATATTTTGTACGTCGTTCTTAATTGGTACCACATAGATAGTGGCTATTAGGTTCAAACCTATATTATAAGTTTTTAAAACTCAACTATTTTAATTAATTGCGTTTAATTATGACAAATGTTAAAACTCTCACACTCTCTCCACTAAGATTATCTGTATTGCAGATAGCATAGACAAACACAATAAAACATGACAAGAATCAAGACTTGAGAACAAACATCAGTATGACAAATAAATGTCTGCCTTGATCGGGAACCAAACAAGGTACTCTCAGTTTATTAGGTACAGTCACGTTTACAATATTTCGTAAACTTTCATTTATTCATTATGATATAATGTTTCACTACAATGTTTCTTGATGATAATTAACATTTTTGACACTTCATAGCCTAGTCGGTAGTGATCCCAACTGCCTGCCTGCCTGACAATGCCAACTATGCCACCCGCAATATAGGGAATTCTAGTGCGAGAGCGTGTGTTTGAGCGTTTACTATTGTTATTTTTATAAGTAACGCATAATAGCGACTTAATTTTAGATTGTAAACACATAAACTTAGATTCAAATTGATGTCATCCACAATATCCGGACAGGAGCATTCACGTATGCAAGCTATCCCAGTCTTTCGCGGTACGCAATGCAAATGAGAAAGAAAAGCTAGCAGTTTGTACCGGACTGAAGTTAATGACGAAAGGATGGATAATCGCCGAGCGTCGGATCGTCAATCCCTATGCGTACTCTTCAAAATATATCCTATATTATTTTCTTTTCACAGGGCACAGATGGGTCTTAATAATTATTTTTTACCAATTGCATGTTTTTCCGTTGAGTTGAATTTTGTCTGGTGATATTTGGCGGCATGTACTCAAATACTACACCAGGATTCCACGTGGTTTAAGTGAGGACAAAAGTAGTTTCGGGTTCGGTAGTGTGTATGTCATTAACCCCCGGAGTAATGTTCAGGGTGATCTCTCAACAATTGAAAGCGAATAAAACATTCAAAAAAATAACGGAATATCACAGGTTATCACTACATTATTTGGTGACGACAAAGTAATTTTTTCTTCGAGTTATAGCACTAATAACGAATTAAATTTTACAACAGGCAAGGTAGTTTTACTAGCTTATGATATCATTCTGTTCTTAGTATGATACGTTTTATTATCTCATAGAATATTAAAACAGGCCGACAATGAGCAATACTCGAATTCATTAAGTAAAAATGAATGGCGAAGAATGTATTCGGTTATAATTTCTCACATGTGTTTTTCATCGAAAACCCAACTTCCTTAATAATGCACATAAAAATGTTTTCACAACAGGCTTACAATGTTCCGAAGTAACAACACCTACGATCGACTACTGTTTGTGAGAGTCCATTATTACGCGATGCCATATCGCCCAGGGGATCATATTAGGATTTCATTGTTTTGGATTTTATTTGCCTCTTGTCACTGATTGGTCACTTTCTTGGCATTTTTATTTTTGTGAATCTCGAGTGTCTTGAAAAATATTCGTTTTAGGCCTGTCACTTCTAGATATGTTAATAATAATAATCTATATTTTGGACCTAACCTAACCTTAATCTAACCGCCATTCTAGCACCTCCAGAAAGGACTGTCCAGGTCACTGTGCTGAGGATGGTGTTTGAGTTGCTCAAGAGCCTCATCGTCTATACGAGCAACTGCAAACATTGCCGAAGCACTGCAGTCTCGTGGCATCCTCAAAAACACCCTCAGCACATTATTGTACTGAACCCGTAAAGCGCCATGAATCCGCTGCATATGGCTGGTCCACAGACTACACGTGTACTCATTTAAGGTTAGGCAGAAACGATTAAAAACGGTTAAAAGATTTTAACTCACACCCTCGCACTGGGATTCTCTGTGTTGCGGCTGGCACGGACATAAACAAATATGACATTACAGACACCCATGATCCGAGAACAAACATTTATCTGTCACATAAATGTCTGCCTCGGTCGGGAATCGAACCCGGGACCGTCGCTCAGTAAGCAGGGTCACTACCAACCGCGCTATGGGCTCATCATGTGTAGGTTCTAAAAGGTTTCCACAACGTGCCTATATTACTGTTTTGAGGTAATCAACAGTTTTGAAAAGTTTCTTGCTGCTAAATATATTCAAACTTGAGTGAACGTGGGTGGTCTAAAAACTAAGAAAAACACGCTTTTTAATGGCTCCAGCTCATTAGCAGCCGACAGAAGTGCATAAGTTTCTTCTTGTTATTAAAGAGACCTATATAGTAATCCACCACGCCTCTCACGTACAGATTTGCGGAGGAAGCAATTCTTTGTAATATAATGTAAAAAGTTTTTGTTTTAATTAATTTAAATACATTATTTGTGTTGTGACAGTTAAACTTTTTGTGTGTTATTTCATTTCTTTGATATCGAATCTATTGATTTGCACATATAACAAAGAGAGAGAAGAGATGGTGCCATTTTTTGTGTGTTTCCGGAAGTTAATATTTTAATCTAACCACGCATATTTTTTTTATGGTAATAGTCGACAAACGAGCAGACCAGCCCCCTGATGAGTCACCGTAGCCCATGGCCATCAGCAAGACCAGAGGTTTAACTGATGCGTTGTCGGCCAGGAAATTAGAAGAAGGTAACAAAGAAAGTACTAGCCCTCAAGCCCCAGCAGGAACACGACGAGTCGTTTGGCGGCTGACTCAAGCAGGAGGGTGGTAGCTAGCCAGGCAGGCGTCACGGAAAGATAATAATAGCGTATTAACGACTTAATAATAATACTAATAATATAATTTTTACGCGAAGCCCCACCACCAAGCAGGCTGGCTTCTGTCGCCTCTTACGACACCCCGTTCTGCCTGTATGGGATTCGGGAGAGTATTCTACGCCGCCCGAATAAGGCCATAATCATCTTTTTGAAAAATTCTTTTACCATTTGAAAATTTGAAAGGTACTTTATTCCGGATGAATAATCTATATATTATCATGTATAAACTGCTTAGGGCTATGGTACTATTCATAGGTTTGTCTCAGTTTGTGTTGACTTGAGATCTTAATTTTTAATCCCGTAATTACCTAAATGAAAATCGTAGTTTTGTGTAAACAAGAGACGGTAAACAAAAGTAATTAATCATATCAAAATATTTTCTTAAAACAGGAGAAAAAAAATTAAAGCACACTCGTTTTGATTTTCCTCTCCGTCGTTGAAATCCAGTACAGTACAGTGTGAAAATGAGATATTAAAAACAGTATTGACCAGTAAAAGGTTATATGGATTTGTTCGATAGCCACTTAATTTTAAATAGGCGAAGATTTATAAACTTCAAAGTGGACACAACAAAGAGGTACAAGTAAATAAACAGAAAATGTAGTCATATAATATGGAAACATTATTTTAATTAGGCCTCTATTGTAAATGTATAAACAACACTACAGTGACATAGTTAATTAATTTCCAGATGAGATACTAATTTTATTGCTCAATATCTCTTAAAGCCACGGTTGAATACGTGTTATTTGTGTTTCATTCCGATGAAATAACGTTCCAAAATACGAGTGTTAAAATGAAGTAATGTCTAAACAGTAATTTTCTTAGTGTGTATCAGTACATCGTGTAAAATAATTGCTATAATAGTTAAGTGTAATCTTACATAATCTGTTCTGTCTAATCTATGTTTGCTTTGCAGCATTCTTCTCCATTAAATCTATGCAACAAACACACATAACGTTCCATTTAGGGCCTTTTTTCCGTACATATACGTAAATTATTAAGTTTATATCTGATAAAAAAAAATTATCACTTTCTATACATGAAGGATATATTAGAAAAACCATTTTTAATAAAGGGCCCTACCCTTTATTAACGCAATAGAACCCAAAACAATAGTTGTTAGAATTTTTGGCAATTTGTCTGTGTTTGTTTGCGTTAATTTAAAAAACGGCTTAATCGATTTCATAACGGGTTTCACTAATGTAATGCAGTAAGCATATCTTAATGTTTAAAGTTCATTTCATTTCAATCCGTCTATGAATAAAACAGTTATAAATTAAAATATGTATTTTTATTTCACACAATGATTAAAATCCATAAATAAAAATCTATGTTGAATAATAATAATAACGGTAACATTATATTTGTAAAATATATTAGTAGATACGTAACTGATATGGATTCATTTCAGATTTAATTCATTCATTGGAACAAGAAAAATGTTATCTTTTAAGCTAGGCAATGGATTGGTCTGGGATTAGGCTGTAGAAGCCCAGAAAAAGAAAGAAAAATTAAATACACTAGAAATAAATTGGAAAACAAATTGGTATAACAGCACTTTGTATTCAATTAATTGAATCAAGGTGGGCTTATGAACTCGTCAACAGATTGAATTAATGATATAATCTGTCAGTTAAATTAATAAAGTTAAATTCGAATCCAATTATATTTCATTCACAAGGAATGTTGAATTTCTGGCTAACAATAATGAAGATAATAAAGCACGTAACTCGGTTTTCAAATTTACGAAGAAAATAATTAACAATTATAATTATTTTTACGACAAAGGAGAAGCGGCTTTTGTTTCTGTTTCATTAGATGTAAACCAGAGGCCTTTCTTGTTCATACAGATAGAACCCAATCAGAGGGTTAGGATATGGTAAATCATTGTAGGTCACCAACTTGCTTCCTACATCCGTAACATTTAGTAATGTTGCCGACCAAGGCAAGAGCAGGGAAAACGAACAATGAATGACTAGTTCACTAATGCGGCAACAGAAGACATAAGAATAATTTACAGTTGATTTGAAAAGGACCGTAGAAAGGTAACATTCAAATTCACCGTGTTTATTACATATGTTTATACAATGTGAGCATCTGTAAGTACTTTTTTAATCTTGAAAAAACCTCTAGTCAAGACGCAAAGTGAATGAATCATTTATTGATCAAGAAGCTACTATCCAAACTCATTTGCTAACAATTCCACCTATAGAAATCAATACGACTAAGTGACGGTATGACGTGCCCTAAGAGGCCCAGACATGTTCGTCATCTTGTTACTACCACTCACTATTTTATATATCGACCTGAAGTTTCATCGCTCATTCGCACCTGAAGTTGCTAAAAGCGCATTGCAATAACCTATTTATCCCTTATTGCTGGTTTCTTTTTTGTGTGAGTTTATTGCCGTAGATATTTTTTGTAAGCCTTAGATTAGACCATCGGAGCATTAATTAAATTTCAATGAAAAGAAATGTGTATCTATCTATATGTGTTTCTATGTAGTATGATCTTTTAACCGGTAGAAAAGGATATATAAATTATTTATTAAATGCGGCCATAATCGTTCGATCTTATGCGATTGACACAAACCTTAAGACTTTAAGATAAAGTATCTAACACTTCTTCTAATTACAAAAAATACTTGTTGGCAGTAACGAATGACTTAGAAGTGGTAAGTTAATTAAACTGAGTAACAAACGGTTTGAATTATAGCGTGCGGTGGACGAACCTCACATTTGTTCCACGCACGCAAACAGGCCCTGAGATAAATTGGAATTATTATCTTGAGCTGAACAAAGGAGTTCAAGTCACTAAAACTTTCTTATATTTCTTAATGTCGCTTGCGGTTTAATTCGTAAAGTGACAAGGAAGATTAATATTTCAACTTAATATCATTCGCGATAGAATAA
>DWPT01006385.1:0-11498 GCA_018251895.1 Agathymus mariae mariae
AGATAATAAAAAGATCAGTCACTTGATCATCGAATTATAATGCTGCTGTTATAATTATTTCATATGAAATAATACCTACTAACTTGAATAAAAACGTTTCAAAGCTTATAGCATGTAGTACTTTTTGTAATACGATGGCTGGCAACTCTATAGTTAGTTCCCCGTTATAATGCTACAGTGAAAGGACAAGAGTGAGCGATTGGAACCGCTGAGAGTTCCCGCAAAGAGCTTCACGCGCAAGATAATTGTAATTTTGTTTCGTTCACGGACCCCAAAGTAGTACTTCAATCTCATTAGTACACACTCTGTATAATATTAGTAAAGGTAGATTTCATTAATTATATTATTCACACATAACCTAAGTACAACAGGATAAAAAAAAACTTGAATTTTAAATTTAGTAACAGATTATAACGATAATATGAGAACACTAGCTATAACATACTCCAATAAAAAAAAATTTCAAGAAATAAATATTTAATCATAAAATTCAGTTGTTTAATTAATCTCGTCTGTATTATAAAAGTTTAAATTATTGAAAGTGATTTCCAAAAGTTTTATTCAAAGCGATATTCAACAATTTAATTTTACTGACTTTCATTTTGGATTCTGATATAACTTTTTGATTTTATAAAAAAAAATTGTATTAATTTTTTTTTCCGAGCTTTTTTTTAAGGCACCATATACCCAATTCTTGATTCCCCAAAAATCCCTGCTTCTCGTAATTAATTCTGCACTAGTTCTCAGATATGATATTTGTGGAATAAAAACACTGTCTTATACAATATTTTTTTTATGTAATTATTTAATAAACGTAACTAAAATAACTTTTTTATTTGTTGATCGAGGTAGGAATTGACTTAATTTTTTTTATATATTGTTGTTCTTACCACTTTACTATTATTTCATTGAATATTTCAATCGTACATTAATAAAAAAATTGACAACTATAAAAAATGAATTAATGATGGTGTAGAAAATACATAATCGTTTTCAAATGACAGTTGAACAGGCATTTCATTGGTGCTGCCATTCAATATGATATTAGTAGTATCGAACTGTGTCTGCCAAGCATTACCCTACATGAAATTATACCTACCGAAAGAAATGGTCTGGATGTTTGTTGAAATTTAATTTTTTTTGTTATTCGAAAAACTGCCTGCTTTTCTATATAGTAATAATAAAACTAAGAAATTAATATTAACAATTCATAAAAATAAAAATAAAAAAACGATACGTATTATTTAGTTGTAAGTATTACCCGACATGAAATGTTATTCCTCGTGGTTTCCCCGCGCTAACCCTCAATTCCCCGTAAATCGGGGATTTTCTCCGTGATTGGCAACATTTTATATACCTATAGATGCAGTAAACTCCACGTTATGTAATGTTGACTCCATCTCATATCTCAGTACTCTGTGGTACAAAGCTTACGAGCTAGTGTTAGACGTGCGTGACTTTTCTTATAAAATTGTGCGATACAAGTCTTTCTTGATAGTTTATACGAATATATAAACAATGGATTTTCAAAACCGTCCTGGTGGTAAAACTGGTGGTGGAGGAGTAGCGTCATGGTCTGAAAGCAACAGAGACCGACGCGAGAGGCTTCGGCAGCTTGCGTTGGAAACTATCGACTTGAATAAAGATCCTTATTTTATGAAAAATCATTTAGGTGTGTGAGTTAAATATATACTTGATGATTGGTTAACGGCAATAAACTTGACTGTTTTCATCCAAAAATACTAACCTATTAAGATTTAAATTGGCAAGTTACAACAGATACACATTTTTAAAAAGAATTACTTATTTTGTCCTATAAATGGCTTTATATATAATATAATGAAATATAGACAAGAAAGTAATACTAATATTATACATAGAAGTCCTAGTTAATGTTAAAAGTTGTGAAAAGTCTACTAGCTCTAATATAACTAACATAACACACAATATACTAGAGCAATTTCAATTTTGATGTAAACAAATCTACAATGGGTTATTAAGACATTGTTAAATTCTGTATTTTGGTAAATTTCCAGGATCTTATGAATGTAAGTTGTGTCTAACATTACATAACAATGAGGGTAGTTATTTGGCCCACACTCAAGGCAAAAAGCATCAAGCTAACTTGGCTCGCCGTGCAGCCAAAGAGGCCAAAGAAGCGCCTCAGCAATTGGCACCTGAAAAACCCCGGATTGAACCAAAAAAATTTGTCAAGATTGGTCGACCAGGATATAGAGTTACTAAACAAAAGGATCCAGAAAATGGACAGCAAAGTCTTTTGTTCCAAGTTGATTATCCTGGTAAATATTTTTTCTGAAGAATACAGAATACCTGCTTTGGAAATATTACATATCAAATATTTTTATATTAATTTCAGTATGGAAAGAATAATCAAATAACTATAATGTGTTTCTAGAAATTGCAGAAGGGGTGCAGCCCAGGCATCGCTTCATGTCAGCTTATGAACAGAAGATAGAACCTCCAGATCGTCGGTGGCAATATCTGCTCTTCGCTGCAGAGCCATATGAAACTATTGCCTTTAAAGTTCCCAGTAGAGAAGTTGAGAAACATGATTCTAAGTTTTGGACTCATTGGAATAAAGATACCAAACAGTTCTTCCTACAGTTTGCTTTCAAAATGGAAGCTCTACGAATGCCACCACCTCCTCCTAAAATGTGGGAAAATCATGGAATGAGACTGCCACCTCCACCAGGCACTCCAATGATGGGAGTACCTCCACCACCACCCTTGCTTCCAGTACCGCCCCCGCCCCCATCCATGTAGCATAGGGCTGCTCCCACTACTGGGAGCACTGCTGGTGAGAATACCTCATCTTCATACACTGTTACCTCCACCACAACCTCCTTCAGTGTAATAACAAATGTATAAAGAACTAAGTAAATAAACTTAAAGGAGTTATGTGTAATTCAAATATTTGTATTTATTTCATTTTATGAGACTTTGGAAACCAAACCCTATAATGTAGAACATTATAATAAAGATATAGGGAAATTCAATTTTACTTGGATATTGATGGGTCATTACAGTTTAGGTTAGTGTTAGATGCATTATTACTTGCTAGTTGATAGTGACCCTGCCTGCCGAGTGATTCACGGCCAAACTTATGTGGCAGATAAATATTTTTTCGTGGGTCGTAGATGTTTGTAATGCCATATTTGTGTTTGTCAATGATACACCACAGAACGCTAGTGAAGGGGTATGAATGTGTAAATGTTTATGTATGTTATTATTGATAGTCTAATAGATATAATTGACAGTAATTTAATTACAATTCTCTAGTATCTTTCTATAATAATAATATAATATTAATGCAATTGTAAAAAAATATCTGTATCTGTACTACTATATTATCTGTATGTCCCAAGATGACTTAAAACGGCTTGACCGATCATAATGAAAATTGGTGTTTAGTAAAAAAACATGGGATTGCGCAGATGATAGGCTATATAAGTCTGTAAGGTTTCTCTGTCTGTTCTTGTATTTTTTTTGTCAAATTTCATGATAAATATTCGTTTTATGACATCAATTTGACCATTTTGGAAATTGTTGTCTGTATCTCTGTAAGTTTCGTTATAACTCAAGAACTATTTGACCGGTTTTCATGATCATTAAGTTTATTATATGATATTGTGCAGATGATAAGCTACATTAAAATATTAGTAAACCAATAACTTACATGATATCTCATCAAGGCAAAATATATGAGATTTTTAATAATAATGCATTAATACGACGACGAAACGAGATAGACGAGGCTGCTAGCCTAATTATAAATTGATAATAATGTGATAAAAATATCTTACATACATTATAAAGATTTAATATATATATGACATACATGTACACAGGCGAATACTTAAATTTGTAATCAGTGTATGATCATGTATAATTAAGATTAAGAAGTATAAGGATACTATAACGAATGCCGAAAACCGCGATGTTTGCATAAAAAGAAACGCTACGCGTCCGGTCGCTCCTCCCTCTCGTGATCGGCCGACCTGACACACCGGGATTCCCGCTCGCTACCGAACGTAAAAAAAAATGTCTGCGCCATGTCCGTTCTTGTTTTATTTGATTTTGTAATGAAAAATACAGTAACTAAAGAATTTTATGTTACGAGTGCGTGTTGTACTTTGTCATAAGAAGCCCCAACGAAATAAGAGTCCGTTATAATACCTAATTTTATGCAATATTACAAATAAAATAAGAACAAATTATCTCCCAGTCTATAAAGCTCATGTTTTTCTGAGAACTAGAGTTTTATATACAAAATTGTAATCTGAAATGGTTAATAAAGTTTATTGCTATTATAATTTCATCTACCACAATTTCATCTCGCTAAAATTCAGTGAAGTCATAATAATTACTAACATTAACTTTATGGCACAAATATAAAGGCTATCATCAGCAAATATAGTATCTTTAAAATATTATTTTAATAATTTATCTAAAATAGCATAGTTTTATATATATATATAATTGTGTTCTTTTTTATCATCCTACTGTAATCATAATAAATAATGTGTAGTCTGTGACTGTTACATATTTTTAAATGTTTTGTAGATGATCACTGCAACGGATCGTAAATAGCCGTTAAAATTATGTCACTTTTACGCGCGCACAACAACGTCAATTATAATTGTATTCATTCCGGCAATTCAGTTTTTCTACAAGTACAAGCAAAAGCTTTTTTAATTGAATACAACTTTGTTCGCGAGCTTAATAATCAATTACGGTTTAGACACATGTTTAAAAGTTCCAAAACTATAAAAAGGTTTATGCCATAATAAAATTATTCGTAACCGTTGAAATTGAATTCAAAATTGTAATTGTTAATTTATTTAATTGTTAATTGTCACTAAAAACTATGTTTTCTAAAGCTAAACGGTTCGATAGTGTTGGTAAGTTTTCATCATTAAATACAAGATTTAATTTCCTATTAAGTTTTATTGCAAATCGTTTTACTATTGTAAGCATTAGCTTTATTATTAAATATTCTTAAATACACATATGATATTTAACGCTATTTGTTTGTTTTTTCTTAAAATACTGCAGAGAGATATGTCCAATAAATAAAATAAATCATTTTAGGATCCGCAAGAAACCAAACTAAGTTGCCAAAGAAGTTTGAAGAAGAGAAAGTTTCAAACAGGGCTGTTGGAACATCAAAATTCAAAACAAGCTCAGCTAAAACAATCAGATCAAATGCAGAAACACAATCACTTTGCAGCTCTCTTCCTAGTACTAAATCGTTTGTTACTGTAAGTTCATGTTAATTATCTCATTTAAACTTAATAATGACTTCAATCATTTACATTTTATGCATAAAATCATAAAGCTTGATTTTATAAATGCAATTGATCCTTTAAAAGTAAAATCAGTGGAATCTAAAAGTTCAACTTAGTGCGAGATCTGGTGTAAAAATTGTATTAATGACAATGATCCAGAATATATGCTGGATAATATATATATATATCTACCTACCACTGATCAATTGGTTAATAGAATTGCATACAGACAATGTTCATTTATAAAATATTTTCAATATCTGCACAACTGTATAAACAGGTAAGTTAGGGTTATTAATATACTCCCTTGAACAGGTATATGAACTGAAAGGTTATTTTATTCCCAATTTAACGATATTAGGTTGCCTTATTCATTGAGTCCACGGTTGCTTAGATTTTAGGTGTAAAAATTCATACAGTGGGTTTCGAGTGACAGAGAAACATAGTGCCCACCTTTGTTAGGTAGAGAAAGACGCAGTGAGTTCTTTTTAAATAATTTTCTCATAATTAATTATGTTCCGTTGATTACATACTTGATTCAAGTCAGATTAAATATTAACAACATAACAATATGGATCATTATTATTAAACACATGAAGGTATATATTTCTTAACCCAAATCTTAGACTCACTGGTTTCAAAGTAATAGTGATCCACTGGAGGACAAGCACCTTTAGTAAATGGTAATGGTGTAGTGTAGTATACACTGCAGACATACATATAGGGCACAAATAGGTACTAGGATTCCTAATGGTAAGTGTTCACCGTTGTTGTTGAATGATGTTTTTTTAGAGCAAGTAGGGCTGTGATTTTAACATGTCTGCTTACACCTGTATATGTCAGATGTGGTCCTTCCACATAAGCTAAGAAGCTTTGTTTGCGTAGTATTTTGCTTTACGGCTTATATGGTAGGACTGCGTCTTATATTACAGTATGTTTAACAACTACATTTAAGATTTTTTTTTACCAACATCATACTGTTACATATATTTTTTCAAGAAAGTAATAAAAAGTTTTTTAAAGTAAATTTCAAATAAGTTTTTGTTAGAAAATTAATGTATTTCAATTATGTATCATAATTAAATTCCATTTTTCCTTCATCTTACAGCCAAAACCATTTAAAAATGCTTCATCAGCTAAAGAAACTACTAGTCTCAAAAAGTTTGTTTCAGTTACAAACAAATACGTTTGCAAAGAAAAAAATAGAATTCAAGAAGAAATATTGAAAGCACATGAAGTCGAAATTAGGTAAACTAAATTAAACATTGTGTTTTTACTAGACTTGTATATGTTAATAATTTTTTTTAAGTCTGAAGTTAACTTTATTTAAAATATATTTCTTTAACACAGTAAATCATATCATGAAAATGTTTACAGAAACAAGGATTTTACTATAACAGAATACACAAAACAAGTTGAAGAATTAAAAAATGAACTTGCAGTTTTACATAGACATTTAAAAGAAACTACAAATGGGAAATCTGTTGACAACCTTAACATAAAGTTTGCCCAAATAAATTTGCAAGAAAACAATATACTAAACAGTACTTTACATTCTAATAATAATAACTTGGAGGTTGAGATTGAATCATTAAAATGTAAAATAAAAGAATTAGAAAACCAATGTGATAAATTAGAACAAGAAGTTAGTCATAAGCAGGTTGAGTTAACATCACTTGAAACCATAATTACTATTAGAGATAGCCTTTGTGAGGATTTGCAAAAGAAATTAACTGACACAGAATTATGTCTAGATGAAACACGTCAGAGACTTGAAATGGTGAAGGGTCATCATGCATTAGCGTTAGAAGCAAATGAAAGTATCAGAAGAGAATACAAAGTTGAACTGGAAACAATAAAGTCAAAATTTGAGGAAGAAAAACAGACTATACTCAATAAATGTAAAACTGAACAAGAAAATGTAAGGATAAAATATAATAATTCTATAGAATCAATTAAGCATCAAATAATTAAGGAAAAAGATGAAAAAATTAATCAGTTGCAACAAGAACTAATAATTAAAGAGCAAGAAATGCAAGCTAAATTAGAACAAATTGATGAAGCTACTCATGAAAAATTACGTTTATGTGAGATACAATTTGAAGAGCGTAGCAGGAGCATTCAGGAACATTGCACTCAACAACATAAGAGAATCCAGACACTAGAGTCGGAAATCCAAGATCTGAAGTTCACATTGACTAAAAATGAAGAACAAAATATGTTGACTCAAAGACAGATTAATAATTTACGTGATGAAAATGATTCTATTAAAAAGGAAAGATTGCTTTTGGCTGATGAACTGAACGAGCTCAAGGAGGATTCAAAGAAAAAGTTGATTGATTTTGAAAATGAGAAAAATAAACTTAAAGTAGAAATTGACAGGGCTAATAAGGAGAAACAGAAATTTGAAATGTCTCTTTTGGTTACCAGAGATATTGTCCAGGTCTTAAGTATGCGACTTAGAGAATCTGACAATGAATTAGAGCATTTGGAAAACAAGGTTCAATCTTTAAATAATTCCAAAGAGATTCTTGAAACAGAATTGGCGTCGTATAAAAACACTTTAAACAACACAGTTATGGAATGTACTGAATACAAAGAAGCTCTTGTCAATATTTTAAAGTCGAAAGCGGCGCTTGCTAAGGAACACACACGAATAATGGAACACAATGTGTCTTTAATAGAAAGTCTGCAAAATGTCGAAAAAGAAGCATATCGCGAACTAGGAACTATCAAAAATGAGTTAATAGAAGATGTAGAGATGATTAAAAAGGAATCTAAATCTCAAATTCAAATGCTTCGTGATGAGGTAATAAATATTTTTTTTATATAATAATTTGATTAAAATTACCAAAAAATTAAAGTTACTATAATACTCTTGGTAATCTGTAACTCCTACAAACCACGTCGTAACTCTCATAAACATTCATACATACCAAGAACCACTATAAGTAAGTTTAAAATGATAAAGCTTCGTTTCAACTAAGAGTATAGTTGATGTTCATCTATGGTATTATTACGAGATTATTTTAGTCTAATGTGTTGTTATTTGTTAGGTCGAAAAGAAAAGAATGTTATGTGAGCTAGCCAAGGAACACGCGGGACAGGCCACAGCGGCGGCAGAGCAGTCGCGTGTTTTGCTTTCCCAGGCGGCGACCGAGATATCACGTCTGGAGAATGATAACAGATGTCTTCAGCAGCAGGTATACAATAAGAAGATATGTAACTCTTTATGTTTCCAGGACCTGGCCTTTTCAGTATTTAAGGAAATACTCATTCTAAATTTAGGATTTGTGCACTACATTTCTTATATAATCAAAGAAAAGTTTAATACTATAAATTTCATTTATTTCTCTAATTTTTCAATCGAAGCCCAATATAAATAAGTAACTAGCGGACCAGACAGACGCTGTTCTGCTCAAACGTCAAAAAAAAATAACAAATTATCCAGAATCTGATCCCAGTGCCCCTCACTACTGGGTCCAATTTTGATTATAAACCATGCAGGGGCCCACCTAAACACATAAAAAATCGGTCCAGTCCAGCCGAGTAAAACGATTCACTGACATACATACGTAAAGAAGAACTTAACTTGAATATAACGCTAAGGTCCTTCCAGTTTCATCTTGTGTCCAATATTTAGTGTTAAACAGGTTTCTACTGTCTGTAAAATATGTTTGTAAGTTTTGAGTTCGATTGTTACAGATTCAAGATCAACAGTCGTTGGTCGTCGAGCTCTCTTTGTTACGACAGGAGAACGAGGAGCTCAGTGTGACGATAGCTAAACAATCTTCTGTCATCGACAAGATGAAGAAAGATCTCGAGCAAACTCCGAAAACCATCGCAAAATCACCTTCGTTGGCTCGTAAGACGCAGAAAATTGGAAAAGAAAATGTGCAAAATATTGTCATATCGCCTCTAAGGGAGCGCAATCATTAAGCATTGTCAAGAAGTGGACTGCGTCATAGAATCATGTGTTAAGAAAACTGTTTTGATACCATTCGTTTTGTGAAGTTCAGTACTTTGGCAGTTTTTAATCTTAAATCATGTTTGATAATTTATTTTTATTAATTTATTAATAGTATTTAATGTTTGTTTTGAATGTCCTCGTTGGTTAACTTTTGGTTAAATTATATTTATTTCTTACGTATGTGCATGTGCATATCACATTGCACCAATTTGACAAAAATAAATACATAACGTGTGTGAATTATTTATGTTATTAAATGCGTTTGAACTAAACTTTATCTTTTCTTTCTTTGTTTAACGAAGTCCTCAACGTAACTTTCGAGTGATGAAATTATTAATTATGTATTTACTAGTACCTACTTACCCACAGAAAAAAATCAAATATTTTATGTGATATACGTATCTTATGAAGTATTTGGATTTTTTTGTTTGTTTCTATTACCATTTCATAAAAGTTCATTAATATGGAGTAGACGAGAAAATAATTGCATATCCTTCAAAACGAATAATTATTATTTTTAGGTTCTGTGTAGACAATCCGCTCGCATCACTTTCGAGAACCGACGCATTACTAATACGTAAATAGAAACCATGTTTTAGGAATAGAATATAATCGCTGCCGCCGGCCTTTGCCAATTTTATTGCCCTCTTAATAGTAGAGTACCGTGGGAGCAAATCCATTTCCTGTGTTAAAAGTATTCTAGATTCTAGTATTACCTTATAATATTCCTATTAAAATATGAAGTATCATCCGTATCTGTTCAATGGTTTTCATGTGATACGTGGTCAAACAGGCAGATAAAAATTCTAAAAATATGTTTTTTTTTTACCTCTGTATCTGTAACAAAGTCTACCTTCATTCAATTTTCCAACGTATAGTCTAGATACTGAATCGACCTCTTTACATTTTTATTATTAGTATAGATATTGAAGAATATTGTTTAATGTCAACCCAAAGTATAAGTATTTGTAAAAAAAATAACCTAACTGTGATAGAGGTTTATGGTCAAGCCTTGATTGGCAGATGCCACACATTCTTGAAAAAATTATGGAGAATTCTCAGTTATGCAGGTTTCCTTGTGATGTTTTCCGTAACCAAAGCAGGTGATGATTACTTTTTTTTTCACCCAGATATTTGTCAATTTGAGCGTATAAAATGACGCCGCTGTTATCGAGACCGCGTTCTTTTTATTCTGTAGTAGAATTGTTTTATACGAATTATAAATTTAAAAATATTAAATTTCAAAACAAAGCAGATTGATTGTATGACGAAAAATAGGAATAAAGTAAAAACGAATAGGGGGGTACGTCATTTATTTAGATATCAATTTACAAAATTAAGCATATAAAATTGCAATTTCATCCTAATAAAGAAAATAACTTAAATATTACACATTGGAAATACAACAGTAGTGAGAACACTACACTAATATTAGAGTACTTGCCAGCTACTCGTTTGTACAAAACCTACCTTCGACATTTTTGAGTACTTATTCCTAATGTAATAAGAGTAGCAAAATCGTTTGTATTGTTATTGTTACACGCTATTGTGTATAAATCAGATCAAACATCTTAATTATAAGCTGCCACGCAAAACAAACGTCAGTGCTAGCTACTCCCAGCTACTTACTAAATAAAAATAAAAATAATCTGCACTAATACAAACACTTAAGCGATACGTTGGTGCTGTAATACTTTTACAATAATTTGATAATTAATTAATAAGGTGATTCATACGACACATAGCAAAAGTCTTGCCTAAACATATTTTCGGAAAAAACCCTTCACACAGTAATTTGGCGCATTAGAATAGCAGGTTATTATTTATTATAGGTAATAAAAAACTACAGTATAAGTTATTACATGTCTAGTAAACATAGAAGGAGTATTATATTATATACGCTACTTATTACTACTATGTAACCATAGCAAACAAATGCTATAAAGTTATCCATAAAATCATTCTTTGGATAATTCAGACTTCAAAATAAATCACAAGTAAATTAAGGTGTTTAAGATATGGACACCGAATTAATATATTATGACTAACTCGTGAGACGTAACGCATTATAATAAAAAACCATCACTTAATAACATGAACACTATTTGTGCCTTAATCTAATACGATGGGATATTGAGCGGTAACAAAATTATAATAAGTATTACACAATTTATTTAGTTGACGAATTTGCAAAAAAACGTGATGCTATATGAGATCCA
>DWPT01006386.1:0-11497 GCA_018251895.1 Agathymus mariae mariae
CAAAGACGATCGGGTTAAGGGTTTGCCCTGTAGCTTATCCTTTTTGAAAAAAGTCAAAAGTCAAAACGTCATTTTTCAAATGACATTGATGACTTTATGTTTCGCAGAGTTCGTTATCGGTGTTTGTTGTGAATTATCGGGATTACGAGGATATCTTTTTCCGAATTCAGTAGATTCATTTCCAATGTGCTCGATAGTCGTGTGAGACACGAAATCTGTGTATTTTGCACAAATGGGTCCTTTCGATTGTTTCCTCCAAAGTAGCATCACATTTTTTTGTCATCAGGAAACCTCTAAAGCTGGTTATTAAAAACAATTATAAAAATCGCATCAATGTTGAAGCTTAACAGCGAAGACTAAGCAAGAGAGAACAACAAATTTAATTCACCAAATTAATTCACGATTTCCTATAATAATAGAGTTTGAAAAGTGACAGTTGGAAGTAAACATGTTACAGTACGGACGTATGTTTGTTTGTTCGACAAAAATGGCGTCGGGTACAACGCGGGATTGACACGTAGCTGCATTGTAATGTTGACTTAATGATTTAGGGCTAGTCAATTATGACTGGCCAGCGGATAAAGATAGACTTTGTTTTATTAGGTCCATGCGGCTAATGTTTTATAAGTATACTGTATATAAACCAAATGTAATAGGTGTCCTAGACAAGAGATACTGTCTCTATAGCCAGTGTGTAATGTCTTGTACTCATTTTAAGTTACTGTTGTGCAATAGAACATAATTTGACAACAGGCCGGATTTTTTTTGGTAATAGCCGACAAACGAGCAGTCGTCACGATTGCCCATGGACATCAGCAAGACCAAAGGTATCACTGATGCGTTGTAGGCCAGGAAATGAGGAGAAGGTTAGAAAGAAAGTACTGACTCTCAAACCCCCAGCCGGAAAACGACGAGTTGTTTGACGGCTGACTCAAGCAGGAGGGTGGTAGCTAGCCAGGCAAGCTTTACGGAAAGATAATTTTATAAATTAATTATATCAACCAATTAATAATAATTTTGATAATATAATAATCACGCGAAGCGCCACCACCAAGCAGACTGGCTTCTGTCGCCTCTTACGACACCCTGTTTTGCCAGCATGGGGGGGAGTATTCTAGGCCGCCCCGATAAGTGTTATCTTTTAAGTGACTACATGGTTCGTTTCGTATTACATAGTGCGTGTAGGATTTGATAACACATGATCGATGTTTAAAACAATAGAGCAAAATTACTTCGTTAGATATTAAGCTAACAAAACGGACTGATTCCGCTTCCACTCACACTCACTGACCCCGCTCCTACTCACAGAGGCTGCGGTTAACACTCCTATAATCTACTTACTCTTACGATGGATCGTTTCGTGGCAAAATAGGTATGTGTCGATGTTGACATTAACATACTTTCATTTATTATGTGTCCTCTGTGGAAAATACAATGGATTTCCATAAAGAAATGCGTGATTAGTATGGCTGAATGTAATGCCTGCCTTTTTATCGATTCTTTAGCTACAAATCACTTGCTTTGCCGAGCGCTCGTCAATCGGTTGTACAATTCGAATCACTCGGTCGCTCTTACAAATCCTTTCTCTCACACGCCACACGTGCAGTCAGGGTACTATTGTGCGTATTGTATTCGTGTTTCCTTCGGCTCCAATGTCGTTTGACAATCGCACAGGAAGCCCTTTGTAGGTCTACTGTGGAGTAGATCCAGAGCGTCGTAGCGACGGCACGTAAGCTCAGGTGGTCGTGATATAGTTCAATTGTGAATTATTTTATATTCTTTTATTGATACGGTATTGTAAATGGCCGTGGAATCTACCAGGCTGGTCATTGTAGCTTATGGATTTGCATAACCTCAAATAAAGCTATGTTTCTAATAGAATAATAACAGGATTCCTTTACTTCCTGTTAGGTCGGCAACGCTTCGGTGATACCTTTGGTGTTACGTAACTCTATTACGTGTGCTTTGTCGTCAAGTTACATAAAATTGTTATATTTGGGGTCACTACTACATAAATCCACAAGTAATGATGTTGTTTTTGAAATTCGTCGGAGATGTATTATGATTGTTGTGTTGGAACGCAACATTTGGAAGTGCAGCTCGCTCTAACTTAAGAAGGAAAGAAGAGAATGGAAGTTTTTGCCGAAAAGCACCATGTTCTATAAGAATATGAATGTGTAAAGTTTTAAAAGATAACCATTAATGTATGTATGTGTTACATTTGTCTTCGTCTTTGGACATGACCCTTGTTTGATATTGACCGGCAATGCATCAGTGGTTCCTTTAGGGTAGATTTAGAGACGACAGCTAGTTCTTTTACAGACGAGCCACCTGTTGGTGAGTGATCACAGCCACGCAAGGACACATGTAATGCCAAAGACATCACCGTTACCACTGACGGCCAGGATGGATCGAGCACCTGTTCACTGAATTTTACTAACATACCGTATCAATAAAAGTAAGGTGGTAAAGAGCGAATCAACCAAGAGTAACGGGGAAATCCAACCGCATCGGTTGTTCAGCAGAGTTCACCAGTAAAGAAGAGTGGCTCCTCCGGAAGGATAGCAGGAGCCTCTTACAGCCAAAACTGTTTACGCAACTTAAAAAGAAAATAACTTTTTACGACTATTAGTATCGTTCTCAATTTTTAACGTTTTTCTATATCAATGTACACTACTACACTATGTTCATAGATGAATGGATGGCGATATAAAAACTATAACACCATAAAGGTATTTTAGTAAAACAAACACATTGTTCTCGACTGTACTGCATCCTGTGAATCTGTTGTATTTTTAGAATCTTTCGATCTTGAAACTCATAAAATCTTTATTATAAATATAAGCGTAGCGATAGTTCGTTTTATGGAATTATGTTTTAATAATAATCAAACGTTTCGTTCGGGACTTCCGCGCGCTGTCTTTGTGTCCGTGTTTCTAGGAAGAGGATATGGATGTAGTCAGTATTGCGTTCCATAATTCTATCACCGATTTAATTAACTATAGTATCTCAGATAAACGCCGGTCTCTTGGAATATGGTGGATAAATGTAACTTATTTCCTAAGGGTGCGCAGTTATACGAATGTTTTCTTCACCGGAACAATGAGTTTTTTTACGTTAATAGTCAACAAACCAGGAGACCACCTGATAGCATGTTGTAATTTTTAACCAACAAACGGGAACTTCTGATACTGCAACCGAAGTGTTTTCAAATATTTCCGTTTATTTCTAGAAGAAAGCTAGCAGTTAAGTACCGTAGTCAACGAGGCAGAACAGAGAACCAAGTAGACCGCACAGCTAAATACACATGAGCATTGGAAATTAGTTATGTTTCAAAGATGGAAGAAGTAATTTATACTTCATAATTCTCAAGCAATACTACAAGTATCATTATATCAATGTTATATTTGAAATCAATGATCACTTGCTTTGATACAAAGAGACAAGATGAGAATCGTGCACAACAAAAAAAATCATCATAAAAGGTGCGTGTTACCACAGGCACTCGACCAGCGGTGGACTATGGACTTAGTGGTGTCTTGAAAAAAGACGAACTAAACACTTAAGAGTCGTGACAATAAATAAACCTAAACCTTACATAAAGCATTATTTAAACCCATCTATAACTCAGGTGAGACTGTCCATCCCTCTCACACAATATCTCTGTCGCTCCATCGTAAGGAATTATTTCGAATACAATACAACTTCTTCCATATTCACCCTTCAATAATTGTTCAATAATTGCGCAATAACCCACGTGCTACGCAAACGAAGGGTTCGGTCCAAACAATGAGGGAACTAAAAACGCGTAGCACAACTACCGTCGCCGATGGTGGCTAAGTTAGGAGGGAAGGCAAGTGTGACTGTAGCGACATTTCGAGGGCAGATAACTTATGTTTTAGCGATTCTTTGGGATATTTATGAACGGAGACGTGGGACGTATTCGTTAAATGTTCGTAAGCGTTGAGAATAACTGTCTATGAGATGAAAAATTTAAAGTGAGTAGTGATTATTTACATAGGGAAAACGTTTATTACTTGGGGAGTTTATACCTAATTTTAATAACTATTAAATAAATATGAATTAGGTAACATTAACGTTGGTATTTTATTTTGATAATTATTTGATTTTTTTTGTCCAATTTGTGTGAATTTATTTTATTAAATATTAATATTACTTTAATAATTAAAGTTTGTAACTCATCGAGGAACATGTTTAAAATATATCTTTAACATATTTAGACCAGAAAAACATACAAGAAAGTGGATGGATATAAACATAAAAAAACATCTAGCACCAATAGCCAATATCGGCGAAGCAAGTATAGTTGTTGATTGACAAATGGTCTTGTTTCCGCAAAAGATACTTGGCGATACATACATAAATTCATTTATTATATTTTTATGACACATATTTCTACGTTGGGCCCACTTACAATAAAATTTGTATTACCTCATAAAAATCAGAAGATCGTTACTAAAATATTGTTACCGGTTATCGACACAAAGAAAATTTTGTACTAATCTCGTCACAACACGAGTACGACACTTCCATACATTCCCTACCCAGTGAGTCTGCGAAATTTAAACATTTTACTCATATGGATATTACTGATATATATATATATATATATATAGATTTTTCGAAACATTGTACTCATGCAGGAAACCAAACGGTGAAAGATATTCCTCTGCACTTATAAAGTATTAAGAGTAGTTAATTAATTAGTTACTATAATAATTCCCAACCTGAGTAGAACTGGTTAAAGAGCTGGTCATTTTCATGTGTTTTTGTCATTTATATATTCATCTATATTATAGTAACCCTGACCTA
Organism: Agathymus mariae mariae; assembly: GCA_018251895.1. Lineage (NCBI taxonomy): Eukaryota > Metazoa > Arthropoda > Insecta > Lepidoptera > Hesperiidae > Agathymus > Agathymus mariae. The sequence continues at coordinate 4,834 of DWPT01006386.1, forward strand.
CGAGAGCGCTTCACACATTCCCATAAAAATATTAGAATATTATTAAATCTAACCCTAATCGCTCGTAACTTGATCCATATCCCATTACATACCGTCTTTCAAGTCAACGAAACTAAAGAAACGGATGGTCGTTGTCTCCTAGACTTGACAAATTATGGGTCGAGGGTTCGATTCCGGAGGGTGTACTATTGTTACGAACGCAATGAAGTTTATTTAGTATGAAAATCGAAGTGAATTTGTTTTAAAGGGGTGGTAAATGAAATTACACTTCGGAGGGTACCTACTCGAGTTGTGACAATAATTGCCCAATCAGGTCTCTCAGTTCATCAATGCATTCAATCGAAAATTGTATTAATTTCCTTTTGTTTAAGGGTTCAACGCGAGTCGATGACCTTCAACCATGTGACGTCATATTGTTCGATATTTAAATTATGTAGATGGCGCTCCGAGCCTCGTAAGATTTTTGAATTACAGAATGTACAGATCAATGGTTATTGTAAGCTGCACTTTGAATCCAGTAAAACAGTACTTTCAATAAATTAAGTTACTACCTTATTACTTAACCTATATGACGGCGGACATCATCCATTTTAACTCATGATTTTTGTTGTTGACAGACTCATAGTCATCTGTCAAGTGTCATTTTCAAGAATTCCCACGCCGCCACAGACTAACTACGACCCATACAATTGGGTCAACACATATGTATAAAATTCAAAAAGTGTGAGCTCCTATTAAAATTTAAATCCTAATATGAAATATAATTTTTTCCTATACTTCAGTGAAATACGATGAAAATATTTCATGATTGATTCTAGGAGGGAGGTAACTAGCTAGTCAGGTAAAGAACCCTACCATACAATACTAGTTGTACATAGTACCTAGTCGTATGTGTGAAAATATTAGCGTAAATATACTTAGGGTGAGTTACAACAGTATCCCGGTGTATCTGGTTGAGACAGATTTTCTTATCCCACGATTACGCCTTCCCCTCGAGTTAAGGTATTGTTACTTGTCATGCTTCGGAGCAAGCCGATTTGCAAGACGAATCGTAACACGGCAAATTTAAGTAGGTCGGTCACGTAACGCGTTACCATTGTGACGAATTACCATTCGCAACTTGACGGTGTTACCTTACCCCAAATTTGACTCGGGATTTTTTTTATTAATTCTCGACACGTCTTCTTTGTTCGCTCCACAGTCCCATTGTGGAGGCCACGGAGGTGCGTAATACGTAATAACGCCTCCTATGTTCGATGAAAGGAATTGAATTTTGTCTTGATTCGTGAGCATTATTGTGAGTGGCTAATATTGAAGGTTCCGTTTTTTACGTCGAAATCAGCAAACTCGCCATCAGATTGCAAGATGTCCATAGATATTAACATCATAAGGGGCGTTTCCATAAAAGGAAGTATTAAATTCACTTAACTGGTTCTTGAACATGACAACAAGAACACAATTAAGGAGGGTAGTTTAAAGGCAGAGTTTAATATGGTCTCTTTGGGGTGTGACCACTACATCTGTTTGATAATCATGTCGCGATAGACCTTTAGTTGGGTTTGCTTAAGATAGTATTTCTCACGGTCGTGACTAGTGGTGATGCAACGGAAGATAGTCACTGCTCTAGTCGACAAGAGTCAAGCATAACCCTCGAGATCATTTCCGACGCGGATAAATGAGGATTATCCACCGACAAGTAATACAAGGTTCATCTGCGGCACGATCGCTGTCACATCTGCTAACTCAGTAGTGTAAGGTATTGCCTCGATCACAGTGTATAAGACAAGGATGTTAGCATCAGCAATGGTCATAAAGGAGCCGTTCCATTTCTAACTTTAGTACAATAGTAAGTATCTGTGACTGCTGCAATGTGGCTGCACTATATAGATGGAATACAAGTTATAATGTATTAATATGATAACACAAACATTGTCCGTCAGTCCAGAAGAACTAGAACTTATTGTGGTCTACAGCGTTTGCTGTGGGAAGGAAACTAACCGTCTGGATCCGTATTGTTTCTACAGGTTAACACCACTACTGATCCATGTTGGAGCAGCGTGCTAAGTTAAAGACGTTTAAATATAAAGAAAAAAAGAAGTTGAAGTTAAGTATAATTTTACAAGGCGTCTGTAGATACTCTCCGCGCTCCTCGCACACTAACAGAGATTTTGTATTACGTTCGACCCAACTACACTTCTCTATTGGCCAACTGCATGAAAGAGTTTCTTAAGGCTGTCCATGACGCTAAGATATCTACATATTCAGCCAGTCGTAACATCTGTCAAAATTCATTGGAAAACTCATAAGTAGGTTTACGATAATGGTGTAGGTAATTTTGCTAACTTTATACCTACAAGTAGGTCGTAATACATTACCTCGGACATTAAACTACTTTGATATCCTCATGTTTATTTATTTATACATAATAGATGTTACTGCGAGATCGGTACATCAAAGTGTTATCGATGTCTTTACCGAACCTGTTTGACATAAACATGCAACCTGGACTGATGCACTGTGGCATGTATATGTATGACGATCGATTGAAGTCAGCGCAATGTTGCTTGTTGCGATTTTTAATTTTAAAACAAATTTCTGGAACACTTTAGTTACGTACAGAAATTGTATGCTGATTTTTTATATTAAAACAATACAAAATTTTTGACCTAAAATTATTTAATCCTATCAGGTTATCATGTTAACTCGACCACACGGAAACCTATTATTTGGTGTTCTGTATAAAGTTATTCTATACAAAAATAATTTAGTCTACATAGCTACTTATTTGCTAGAGTAAATTTTAATCTGTTATTAAGTTAATCTCGAAGCAATTCGCAAACCTTCGCAATATGTATCCTTGGAATGCACTGACCGTCTTCATTGTTGGGAGTTGAAGTTTCTTCAAACCTCAAAATTTGGTCAGTTCATCGAGTCCAAAGATAAGCCACTGCAATGGGAACTGGAAGTCCTTGCGTAGGTGTATATATATATATATATATATATATATATATCTATCTTTACTGAAGCACTAAAATGTATCGTTATGTTGTTGTCAGTTATCTACTATAACCCAATTTGAAATAACTTTAGCTGTGTTCTTAATAATCGAAGAGTTCTGACCTATTAAATTATGAGCGTTGCATTGCAATCTTTAACTACCAATTAATTTTAATACGTTTGTTCCCCTTTTACAAAAACCGATGAAGCAAAAACATTGATTTAATCCATGTATGTTACAAACCAATGGCTCGTTTGCAAGAACCGGAGAGGCGGGCACTTGTATTAGAAATTACAACATTGACTTATGAATCATAAAATTTTTAACGCTATATTCTTTGACCACGGTGTTTGATTTAAGCGCCCCCTTAGCGTACCACATCCTATAGATGTCGATAAATCGGCTGTTAACCGCACCGCATCTTCGATCTTTACTGCTAGTTTTAAACTACGTTTATACATGTTTAGTCTGTGTACGTTCGGTTAAAAAGTTACATTTTTTTCTTTAATATCCATCGCATCCGGTAAGCAAGGTTTATATTGGATTGGATTTACGAGCGCGTTCATTGCGGGCACTGTTTTATATAAATATGTTAGACGATTTCCGGTTGGTTAATAAGAAACATAATATTTATTAAAAACAATTAATGTTGGTATCCTAGTTTTGAAATTGTGTCAGTTTTGATTGGTAATAGAAACTGTATAATGTACAGGTGGCAAAGATATTTTTTCGTTAAGCCAAAAAAAAAAGCATCCGGTTATTGCGATGAAAAGTTTTATTTTTTTATATTGTTTCAATTAACAGGAATGCTATAACGTGTTTGGTAAGTACAGCACGCTGTTAACATTTGTCAATAGAACCACAATATTTTGAAGACTGCCCTCAAACTACTAATAAGTATCACAAAAATTACCAGAGTGTAAGCATGTCTAACTCCACTCTTTCTTACACGTTTGCTTGTAGATACCGGCTTCACGGTACAGAAAACCTGTGCAGTGGTCAGCACCTGTGCAATCGAAATCCGCAAAATGTTATCACCCAGCATTTGGGACAGTAAAACGTCATAACTGATATTATTTCTAAAAACAAAACGTCCCAAATACTTCTATAATATACTTTGTTATTAACCTCCTGTCAACTCATGAAGTTGTTTTAAAGTTCCGAAACCAAATATCTATAAGAAAAATGCAGCGCGGTAACAATAAAATTTTATTGATTTGCTTTCATTTATTAGCTACTTAAGCGAATAGAAAGAAGACGCAAGAAAATTATTTTAAATCCTAAGATAATTGGTAGCTACAACGACCATAAATCAATCAAGGATCGCTTTAGAAGTGTAGTAAATATGATAATCAAAGTAGTCTTTTTTTATATTATAGCTGTTCTTAAAAATGTTCAAACATACGAGTAATATATGTATTCAAATCGTAAATAAAACCAACTCATCGACTATCGTTGTGAAATAAGACGTATATATCAGTATTCTCTTTATCTATCTATCTATCTATACTAATAATAAAATTCTAACCAATCGTTTTATGTACGTGAATGATATATGAGAAAAAACATTATTATTGGTCTTTATTAACGCAGTAGAACCCGAAACAATAGTTGCTAGAATTTTTGGCTGTTTGTCTGTGCGTTTGTTCCCGTTAATATCAGAAACGGCTTCACCGACATCGTTGTGGTTTTCACTAACGTACTCCAGTAAGCTGTACTTAATACCTAAACCGTAGTTTCATTGCTATCCGTCCATAAATAAAAAAAAATGAATTAATATATAAATTTCTAATTCACAAAACGAGAAAAATCCAGAAAATGCAGATGCTTAAGATAGTTATCCGATGCAAAGCGAGGGCATTTGCTAGTATATATATATACACACACACACACACACACACACACATATATATATATATAAATCTATACACATGTGGCATAAAGGCCACTTCGCGCAATACCTATTTAAAGTTTCTTACACCCTTCTGTAACTCTAAAAGTATCATCGTTATCGTCATTATCTTTACAACCCATATTGTCCCACAGTTGGGCTCGAGTCTCCTGTCCGACCGCGACGCGTTAAGCCCATTGTCCACCACGCTAGCCAATTGCAGCTTGCCAGGCTTTACACGCCTTTACGAACATTTTGACAAATTCAGATTTGCAAGTTTCCTCACAACATTTACCTTCACCGAAGCAGTTGGTAATTAATTTGTAATGCGCACATAATTCGAAAAACAAAATATATTATTTAATTGATTAAGGCTGGAGTACTTATTACCTAGATACATATAGAGATAGATCGATATAGAGATATTATAGATCGTAAGACAAGATGGAGCCCATTATTCAAAGGTCATGATGATGACAACAAAACCAGATAGGAGCAGTTAGGTATATAATATAATTAGGGCTAGTTAATTAACGCTTGTAATTATAATTATTACCTGGACCGAGAACGGTATGGTGCCATGGTTACAATTGGAAATAATATGAATAAAAAAATCCAGCCTCAATAGTCGATCGAACAGTCAGAAATGTAAAGATATTTATTGGTGCACGGAATTTATTGCTAATTACATATTAATTAGCTGACATATTTTATCTTAATTCGTTGGTCGTATTAGCACAATATTCCATATCAAACGATGCGCTGTAATCAGTGTTTCAAACACGAATTTAAAAAACTAAATTGAAAATAATTAAGAAGAATAAATAATTACTATGTCTAAATAGATAAAACTATGGGAATCAATTTAAGAACATTAAAAAAGTCACATATCTGGAAATGTCATTCAAACAATTACGTAAAAAGTTTGAAGTAGGTATTCATAGAATCTATATGTATCTTAAAATTTGGATCTTTTTTCCAGAAAAACGACCCATGTGTAGCAATAGCTTATTATGGACTAGTAGCCCGCCACGACTTCGTTCGGTTTGAACAATTATCAAATTTTAGGTTGAAAAACTATGACCTTAATTAACTCAAACTGAGACAAACTTGACGAATAACATTATGATGCTAGCAAATTTATTTATTTTACATGATATACAGTCTGAATCGGCATAATTGCCTTTCACATGGCAAAATATTTTTTCAAATAAGTACAATAATTGCAGAGATTACCCTTCGCACTCATAAAATTCGCACTCTCTTTAAAACATTTGTATAGATTATAACTAAAACATTCACTTCCTTGAACACCCTGTACGTATTTAGAAAAACCATTTCAAACTCCACACCCGTCAAAGAAAACCACATTCAAGTATGTCTTCTTCATTCAAATGCGGGTAGTCGGAGGTTATAATTTATAAGTAATTCAAAAAGGAATAGAAAACCCTCGGAGAACAACGATCATATACTAATGCACGATGAAATAAGTTAATGTACGAATTTACGTTTGTTTGAAGCACTATAGTTTTCATGTGCTCGCTTCGGAATTCGTTTACGCCCCGCGACGTTAACAAAGCTCCTTTCATTACAGATGGTAAGAACATTAAAGGAAATTTAAGAAATAGTCTCACGCGACCGAGAAACTGTGTTTCGACAAACAGCAGATCGACTTGCGTCCATTTCGAGCCTCCTTGTTTTGATTTGTTAATGCTGCTGTCATACTCTCGTGGTAGTGAGCCTGCCTGGCAACCGAGGGGTTCAGGGTTCGATTC
>DWPT01006387.1:0-11495 GCA_018251895.1 Agathymus mariae mariae
GGTGGAATATTGTTATAGTTCACTTAAGTATTTGGTATATTAAAGTAACAATAATATATTGTATTTTTCAAATCTAGATAATGTTACAGCGGAGCAGGAAGACAATTTTTCAAAAAAAAAAAAAGTTTAACATCTTCACTATAAGGCTGTATTTAAATATATTTGGATATAAATAAATTCATTGTTGTCTTCCATTGGAGGAGGCAGAAACTATCTGCTCGGAAACAACAGTCAAATCCACCTCCACATTCCTCCCTCTTATCCAAACATCAACAATGAGCACTGTACTTTGTTTTCCTCATTCCTGCATCCAATTTAATCATATCCATTGTTTTACATTTAGTTGTATGTAGATACGTAACTTTCATTCATTTCATGGAGGACATGTTCTGCTACCACTATTATTTCGACTTTCCAAGAAAAATTTTACTATTCATTCAACAACAAAATATCATAAATAAAATTGTGACGCAACAAATATTTGTGAATGGATATCGAAGCATATTTAGATCAAACGGCCATTGTTCGAGAGAGAATGGCGTATTTGAAGTACATAAAAAATGTGATCCATCTTTTATGGTTATGTCAAAATTTTGGCGCGATTTGCATATGAACGGAATCCATTCAAGTTCGAATGTTTGGTTCTATCGCGTTAATCGTTGCTCCGGATTGCGGGGTAGTGTCACTTCGCGTTTTACGCTTCAAGTTTTGTTGTGAGAGTCGAACGGCGTTCTTCTCTGTTGCTATCTCTCTCCATTTTTGAACTGGTTGTGTTAATTTAAGAAAACCATAAGTAGATTGGTGGCTGTACTGTACGTGATATAAATAAATTGTTATTTATTTAAAGTCGAATATTTGAACAATGTTCTGCTACCTCAAATCTAAAGAGTTACATCGTTTTTTATCGATATGAAAAGTTTTTTTAATTCATAAAATTAAAATACCAAATTCTTTTTTTTTTCAAGGTTTATTTTTATTACTTAAAATTAGAATGTGACAGAATAATGTAACTTAATTTAGCTTCATCTGCCGCGCATTACGCTATGAAGAAGGAATAAAACCAGCATTTTAATAATTATCGGAACGCAATACGCATGTCCCATCTTGGATCGAAAACGCGATCCTGTGAAGAAAAAAACACAATACAAATCACTGTATCGCCTCCTAATGATCTTGATGCGTCAGGCCCATTGCAGAGAGAGAGAGAGACGCAACTTTGTCGTGTGCTAGACAAAGAGAGAAAATGGATTCAGACCGGAAACTGAGTAATATATGGCGCATTGTTAGTAATGAGATCGGTTTGTGTGTTTGCTTGTCTGTGGGCGGATAGTGTTGCCTGCCTTCGTTCTTTTTTAAAACAAGTAATGCGAAATGTCTCGGCTATCAACTGCTTATTTTCGATTTAAGAAAAGTGGAATATTTTTCGGTTTATATGTTAATTATATTCATATCACGAGTCTAAAAGAAATTAAATGCCATGAATGTATATCCTTACGTTTATGTCATACATTATATGGCACTAATTATAATTATAGAAATATATAAACTATAATTATAGAAATAAATTAATACATCCTTAATCCAATAATAGATAATCCCATAGATATTTTTTTTTGCATCTATTGATTATAATTATGCTCTTAAAGAATCTTCATACCTTTGTGTTTGACCAATAAGTACAGTAAGACAATAAGTGTGTCAATAACTCTAATTTTTCTACACGTAAAATTAGATCTTATAAGGTTAAATATAAGATCAATTTTGTGTTTCTGGTGAGCAATAACAGAATGCACGTGCACATCAGAACCGATCCAAAGCCGAACGATTCGAATTGTATTTGAAATTCAAATTTGGAAATCCATTAGTGGCGCTCGTCATTTTAATGTGACACCGTATTGAGTTACTCTAATTGATGGCGTTCGTTTTTTGTATCGACTTTTGGAACACGAATCCGAATGACAGGAACTGGCTGTTCTTTGAACGGATGCTGTGAACGAATAAAATATTGTCTGTTGGGCTTCCATCGAGTTTGTTAATAGATCGATACAATGTCTCTCGGTCTTAAATTCGTTAAAAAATTAGGCATCTTGTTTCTACTAACTGCAAATCTTTTCGCTACTTATTCTAATCGCGTGGAACGTGTGCTAAACAGGATTTACATATTTTCCTGCTATCCCAGAAAATATTCTATATAATTGTTTGTGAAGGTACTAGCTCAGACTTATATTCAAACAATTTTTGAAAAGTATAAGAAATAAATAAAATTGTTTATGCTACAGTTCAATCAGTATTTATTATTGTAGTATTATTGGTATTTTGCCATTCACTCCCAATAAAAAATAACTTTTAATCTGCTCATTTTATTATTAAGAAATATTCAAGAGACATAGATTTTAAAGTATTCCTTGTCCAACTATCGTCGTCCCCGACTGTCGTTCGAATGAAATAAAAAACATTTGTCAATTGCAATCGTACCGTATAATGTATATTGATGGTTGCATCAATACGCCGTATCGACTTGCTTGTCAACTGCAATCATTAATCTACTATCATTAATAGCAATCATTAATCTGTATTACCAAGGTACAACCCGTTCGTATAGAAAAAAGGGTTTTAAAAGATGTTCGCGTTCTATGGTTGTGTAGTAGGAAAACAATCAAAAACTGGAGTCAGCAAATACGTGAAATTATAAAAATGAGGACGCATTCATAAAATAATACCATCTCGCCTCCCAATAGGAGAATGAACTTCTCCCAAGTTGAGTCTCTTATTGTTTCGGTCTTTGAATGTTTATGACTAAATTCGTTTAAATGTTTGTAAAAACACTTCTTCGATATTCTGAGTGAGGAATATCTCTTTGACGTTATGAATTGTGTAAATTATTTAATGCGTCGATATGAAAATGTTGTTATTGTAGTTATAATAAAATGGCCGCCGTGTGTCGGCTCGATCGATTCTAAGGTCGTATAATTGTATAATATTACGCAATTATTAACGGAAATTTACTTTCTTCGCTTCGATTGCTAACTGAGTGTGGAGTTAGCTTCTCTTATATACACTTATGGAATCATGCTCATCATGTAGTTATGTGTAAAATGGTAAAATAACTAATGTTTTTATTCTTTTCACAAATATTTTAATTACATGATTATGCCAATTAAAAAGTTAATAATTTCGCTACGCTGTTATGTAATATTTTTATATGATGCTAAAGGCGAAGTGAATTATTTAAGTTGATGTAATTATTACGGAATCCGTTTGTAAAAACTTTCATGTAAGTATTCTGTGTGTGTTATGTCTATTTTTATAACTAATTAATAATTCGAATTGAATCAAGTAATCTCAAAATATTTTTTTGCAAAACTTAATTTCAAAAACTATCCACATTACAATCTTTTTTAGACGGATGTGAAGGCTTCTTGCAGAAGTATTTGTCTTCATAATAATTCCTAAAATTTTGTGAGATACTTAATGTGTGCGAGTCATTGAAATGGTGCTGGAATTGCCACTTAAGTTGAAAACATTTAGGCACAAAAGCTTTCTCCATATTAGGGTGGTAGAGATTGTCGGCAGGTGTTGTCTCGCTTCATTTACCGTCTTTGTGCGAAGTCGGTTAGCGGTCGTCGGGGAGCCGTCGGGCGGCCGTCAGGGAGCCGTCGGGCGGTCGTCTGGCAGCCGTCGGGCGGTCGCGGCGCGCTGCTCCGTCCCTGTGAAACAATGGCGGTCATGGTCAGCATACTCGTAGCTTTAGTTTGTTTTGAATGATAACTATGTAAATTTTAATTAAACTCTTATTTGAAGTGAATTTACGTAAAGTGACAGCTTCCATGTATGAACGTTAATAACCAAATGACATTCGCTCCTCGTGGCGGGGCCGCAGAATAGACTTGTCGCAAAACTAGTAAATATAATATCAAATAGTCGCATGTCATGTATCGGATGGTCGTATCGTTTAACTGTGCACGTTTAACGACTTGGCCGGCCATGTTCGGCTGCAGTACTGTCGAACTTACTTGATCATCCGCTGCTACGAGTAGATGCGCCGAGAACACTTTGCTTATCCACGGCGTCGTATCTACGTACGTAAAATATTTTACAACAATCATCAGCTATAGAACGTGATGCACCAAGTAACTCGATACCATATTTTGCATCTTCGCATCTGTCATCGCCGTACTGATCAACCCTCGCCTCGAAATCCGTGCATTCAATATCTAAAGAATTTGCATACGCCATTTACGGGTTAAAATCATCACTCGATTGCTGGCCCGAAGATATTTTATGTTTGAACTTTACATCTAAGAGATACAGTCCAGTTTACCTTGACGACGTAAGCGCAGCGAAAAGTGATTTTTGGTACTTACTAGATACTCTTTGAAACGCACAGCGATGTTGTCATGTCAAATCCGGCTATAATGTTATGTAAATAAAGATCATATCTGATTCACTTCAAAGTGTCATGGGAAGATGCCAACCCTAAAATGCGTTATGCAAATTCTCTCCGCGGAATTATTTTTGCTATCATTTTTCAATAGCTCATTATAGGTCGCTAAAGCCAATCCGGGCGTAAGGACCATAGGTTTTGAGCTCTTTGTCGTGTTATCCTTGATTATACGTCATATTGTGTAAACCGATTTTATGGTATATTTTATGGTGCTCATTTGAAATTCGATGTTCTTTGAAGGGCTCATTTGCATGATTGTGATTTAGAGTTTATTTATGGTTTATGGGGAGGACACTCGGTGAAAGATGCAACTTTGGCGTCGCAATTATACTTATCAATTTTAACAATTTTTGTAAGTATTATTTGTTAAACAAACATAATCTCGTATTAGTCGATGACAACCCGCACACTGACACTCCTGGTCCCTGTGTTGCCGGCGGCATGGACATACACAAATATGACATCAAAAACAACCACGACCCGAGAACAAACATTTTCTGTCAAACGTGGTTAAATGACTATACAGAAATAACTTTGTTTAATACTAGCAGACCGTCCCCGCTTCGCTTCAGATAACCTACGGCTTACGCTTACAAATATCACTTTCATTGTTTTGGAACTGGGTCTTGTTAGTGTTCCGGATTTTAAATATATCAATTTACAACTTTTTTATGAGGGCAATGAAACAAACTTTAAATATTGAGCGGTGCTTCCTTCAGTACATTAGTGAAAACCATAACGAAATCGGTTAAGCCGTTGAAGAAATTTTCTAAAATGAATTGGTTTGGGTTCTATTGCGTTAATAAATGCCTCTAATAGTAGTTTCACTCATATATGGTTAATGTACAGAAAGCGATTAGTTTTCTTATATGTATAGATGAGCTATTAATTGTTCATTAAAACCTCAGATACATGTGGTGTCATCAAAAATATTCAACCGATGGATTCACGTGTCCACTTATTAACAGTAGGCACCACCACAGCCCACCACCAGTCATGTGGGGTTCGGAGACTTTATGTCGCCCGAAGTTTACATTCGCTGAAACGATTTTTCACACAAGATTTGAACCTGGATTTTCTGAACAAGGACACCGGCTTTCAAACCGCTTATCGATCAGTACTTGCACTAGATATTCTATGTTTAAATAAAATGTACGTTGGACAATTCTAAAACTATCTAAGTCATCAACAGCTTTAAGGAAGCTAGAATTCTAATGGTTAATGAATATCAAAATTTGTGAAGTTGCATGACTAAGTCCAGTGGTCTGGTACATAAATAGATAGGCGTGCAGTTGACGATCACAGATAAAACAGTTCGTTTACAATTAAACACCAAGTTAGTCGCGACTGACATTTGTACACCATCCCATTTATACTTTTATCTACGTCTCACAACATAAGGCACATACATTAGAAGCCACCGTATAGGGAACTAACTCGCTCCCCGATCTCGAGCCATTCATTACGAGCACTTTCCCTACCGATACGATTAATATGAACGGTACATCGATACCATCGGAAGGTAAAAAACACGATAATTAACCATTCCCATCGGACGCCACATGTCACTAAACAAAAGCTTATATTATACATGAGAAACTAATTACTGAACTGGTAGACAGGGACGGACATATGTATCGGTTTGTGATTTAGAATGAGACGGAACGATCACGAGATCGGAAACAGATTGGCACGCACCACTGCGTACTGGCCGAATATGTTTTTTTATTAATTAAAAACGCTGGCGGTTTGATAAATTATAAGTCGGTCGATTTGTTTAAGTAAGTATCGAGGTCGCCTGCGCACGCGCCGGTTCGATCCCGACGCACGGTGATTGTTAATATTTTGGTTGAATTTTATTATATTATATTATTTTGATTTCAGATTACAGACCCTTTTGATGTTGGTTATAGAGGACGCCGGACTGAAATGGCTGTTTAACAGGATTTCTAGTAATTATATTAATAATTATATATATATACATATACTAATATTATAAAAACAAAAAAAAGTTTTTTGTGTCTTTGTTTGTAATGGATAAACTTAAAAAATAACTGGGTCAATTTTAAAAATAATAATTCATTTATACTACATGATCAGTGAGTGACAAGGACCATACCTTATTTAAAAAAAATAAAGTTTCCCAGGAAACTTACCATGCAGCGCGAGCATGTCTTTCGCGGACGAAGCCGCAAGGGGGGTTTGGTAGTTATAAATATTTTAATGGATGTATGCTGGTGCCGTGCAGAACAAGTATTGGTTCCAATAACGTTTAGATTATAATACTGTGAGCTGCATCTCCTGCATACTAATTACGGGACTTGGTCACTGCAACCCCCTAAACATTTGAAGCTTTCCTCAAATATTAAAAGCTTTCACTCTATTGGTCTAGCAATAATTATAAGTACTAAGTAAGACCAAGTAAAAGCTTAGATCAGCCACAGATGTATGACCTTTGAACTGAGATAGAGCCCAATTTCAAACGACACTGACCTCAACGTTGTTCTTTATCGAAATACACAGTTTCCTGAAGTGTTGCGGGAACAGCACGACTCGTGATGGTCGAATGATAGATAATCGAAACAGAATAAATGTTCTACAAAAACAAAAATTATTATGAATATTTTTTCCTACTGTCGTTTCCTATTGGGGGAACGGTAGTCTAATAGGATCACTCGAGTCTCCCTTCCATCCGTTTGTCATGACCCGAAAAACTTTCGTCAAGTGCATGTGGTATTTAACATCAGAGTACTTGATTGACCGATTACCAAAATGGTAGAAATTATATTTACATTACACATATTTTTGGTTATAAATCAAATGCATAAAAATTTACCATCTGCCCCTTTTCTCCAAAGTTAAGGCGCTTAAAATTAAAATAAATAAAACAATGAAGTAAAACCTACTTTATCGAATACGAAAATCATTAAATTTCTCTTAACTCGAAAACCAATACGAAAATCATTAAATTTTTCTTAACACTAAAAAGTACTCCTAAATACTTAACTATACACGCAACCATGACCCGCGCGAGTCCCATTCGAACATGACCGGTTCTATTTTCTATCGGATTGTATGACTTTATGTAATATTTCTACACACGTGTCGTCCCGTCATAGAGCAATACCCCATATTCAAGTTGACCACTTAACCTTAATTAAAATTACAATCCGGCAGTAACGCGACAACCCTTACAATTAATTACCTACTTTCATAATCTTATAAACGGCTTGTCTTGCGTTTAACGTAAGCCAATTGGCGAATGTCAAAACAATTCACGCTATATTAGATGTTGTGTCTACGTCATAAATGTTAGAATGGCGTGGGGGTTTTCAAGGCATAATTTGTTTTTAAATAGATGGACTATTTGATAACATGTCGCAACTTTTTGCTATAGCCTTGTTACGGAGCAGGCGAATTAATGGCAGTCGTGGCGTGTGCATAGATTATGCATAAAGAGAATTGCCTATAGTAAGGTAATTGTCTGTCAACGAAACTTGATTGGGTCGTTTTCAAATTTTATTTTATCCTGCGTTCACACTCGACGACTCCAGTGAGGTATTAGATACACTTGGTATATAAATAATAACAAACGTCAAACAAAAAGATAATCTACTACATAACATAATTTTAAATTGTGTAATACATTTTTATTTTATACATATTCTAATTAGATAGTTCATTGTCAGCAAACTAACGCTAAGTAGAAATCTGTGATGCGTTATTTGAATACCGATAATGTTTCAAAATCTCTTACAATAGAACGTAAGTCTTTTCCACAATCTAACCATCCGATGTGAAAGAAATGGGAATAAAAACTACATATAATGTGAAGGTAACTTAAGGAGAGTTTTTAGGTATGATCTGCATGATACACATGAAAGGTGAGCAAAGGTGAATAGATTGCGAACGTTAATAAGAGAAGTAAGATTGAACAAGATCTTAATGTGCAAACAGGAGACTCGAATGTTCCTGCGAAGTCGAATTGACACTCACTTGAGACTTTTACGAAATTGAGATATTCGATAGACTCTTTTTAATTCAAAGATAAAGTAAAAAAACAAGGTTTTAACGTTATAGCAATCGTTCAGCCATATAGCATACCATTATAGGAGGCTTTAGAACTTACCAAAGATACGTACTGGAGCCACGTGTTGGTTTTACGTTTCGGGCTTCTGTAATTATTATTAACTATCAAACCGCCTTCGCGGCGTAACCCGCTAAAGATATGCTCGTGTTGCATTGGTAGTTTTATGGAAATCTCAATTTTTTTTGGAGATAAATTATAGCCCATGTAACTCACTGATAATGATGCTTTCGATAGATGAAAGAATTATTTAAATTGCTCCAGTAGTTTTTTAATTTGTCCATTACACGCTAAAGTACGAAAAAAAAAATTACTTTATAATATTAGTATAGATTGTCTGCCTAGTTATAAAATTTAATTTATACAGACACGTTTTTATTAAATCAACTTTATAGCAGCCAGTAGTTTGAAGTTATTTTAAAAGGCTTCTCCGTTTTGAATCACTCGTCCTTTACATCACAAACCATTACCCACTTCAAGGAGTCACCCAAGCGTGACCATCCTTATTAAATTCAAATCGTACCATCTTCAAGAACATATTTATGCACCATTACATCACCGCACTCCTTGGTAGACCCGTCAAGGTCCCGAAAATTGCTTAGCACCTATCCATTGCTACGTTTCTGCTACTCCAAAATTTTTACTTCGAAGTTGGTAACCATTGAAAATAAAATTTGTCTTCTATGCATTACAAAAAAATAACATCAAAAATCCATCATCAACTAAACACATTCGGTAATTAACTGAACCAAATTCGCCCATCATGCTATTGACCTTAAGAATAGGGAAACGAAATATCATTGTTCCACCAAAAACACGATCACGAAGCAAAATAACCTTTGTTGCTTTTGAAATATAGTTTCTGTATCCAGCAAGTTCGAGAAGCAATGTTTTGACTCTGTGTTACTTAATCTGAGACGTATGTGCCAAAAATTAAGGTCGAATTCAGCTTGTGGTTCCGGATGACCGATGTTCGTTACGCTAGGCGGCACACCTGCTGAGGTGGTCACCAATATGAATGTAATTAGAGGTTGTATGTGTGTACGGTTGAATGAGAAAGTCTGCGGTCTGGTCAGGAAACGCTTCTAACAAAAGATGAAAGACAGACAGACAGGGTGTAATAGTCGTCTAGATAGTCTAGGTATATTTTAAAGTCACAGGATAAATATTAAACTATCGACAGAATTACGTCGATTACAAAAAAAGAGGAAATTGGCATCTCATTAACGAAGCAAGAAAAAATTAAGAAGCTGCTGCATGATGGAAGCGGCTCGAACATCCAACGGTGTTTTCAGGTCATAAAATCCGATTTCGAAGTGGATAGGCTTGCCCACAGTGTATTTAAATTGTCAACTACCACATTGCCACATCGTGGGATCTGAGCTCAGTTTCATTGAGGTTTACACTAAAGTCTCTCTCTCTGTCTCTGTTTCCAACGCAGTAGAAATGATACTGATGGACTCTTCATGTTGCAAGGATTAGCCTTAATGATCTGATTTACAAAAACACGTCTTGGCGCAGTCGCGTCTAGTGTGACACAATGTAGAAGGCGAATATTTGTCAATGGAATAATAATAAACTCATATTATGTGTAGCCTCACAGGTTACAGATATAATAGGTAAGTTAGTCAATAATTGCTCTCCAGGTAACTGGTAAAAACACACTGTAATGCTCAGTCTAAGATCTGGACGCTGCGTACTTTCTTAGATCCTAGATAAAAATATGTTCAAGTCAGTGAGCGTTTAGGATTCCACAGCATAGTAGCTATAATGTTACCAAATACTATTTGAACCTATTGTGTTCGCCGTGACGGCGGTGAGTCAATTTTTTTGTAAGTCTATCTAACGTATCCAAGTAAAAAAGTAGTTTTGCCATTCCAAGAGTATAATTGAACAAAAGTTATGGTGTAAACTGCCAGCAAGTACACCATTGTAGCATCTGCTGCCGATTACACGATCCTGACGGTGCTGATAAGGGTGACGCATCGCCGGTTCCCCCAAGGAATCAATTAACTGCGACGCGATACATTTCGTTAGATTACCGGCAGATTTCATGGCGGGCTCATGAATATCCAAGAGGGGCTGGATTGACACTATCGGTGGCCTGGTGAAGAATTGCCACCAGCTAGTTCGTTACTTCGGGCGAATCTCAAAGGATTCAAATTGTAAGGGCCCTTCTTTGTACCGTTATTTCTAGACTGATCATCGGATTTTTAGTGGCTAAGTTAAGCTCTGAACATTCCAGGATTTAATAGTAAAGAGTAAGTACTCTTGCAGTTTATGTAATTTTAACAATTACCCTTAGTATAATAAGGTTCAAATATGACCGAAGTCTTATCGGGAGTCAAGGACAGATTGTTTCTTATGAGGATTGGGATTGGAGCATATCGTTGGTGGCATTAAAAACTCTTCTACACAAAGTGCTAGTTGCAGACATTCACAATAAAAAAAAACAAAAAAACTGTCATCAAATTGTGCTCATTAAGAGATGATGATTGAGTTCCCTCACCCTTTGGCCCGTAGTAGTCATTTAGTACAAGTCAATGGAGACACCACTGAGACAGACACAGCGTCAGGGTCTCAATAAACCCTTAAGGCGACCTCAATCCTTCAAGCAGCCATACATTTGTGACTGACATTGGTGTCAGCCGCAACCGACGTTGATTACATCCATTTATATGTTGGAGTGGTAACTGAACCAGGACTCGGTGACTCCTGAATTAGTTGAAAACTGCTTTTTATTATTTCAAGAGCATAAAACACTAATTCCCAAACGAGCTCAGTATCGTGACCACGTTGCGCGACTTTTGATCGACATATTCGAAGGTGGTACTCGCCACTCACCACTGGCTGACGCGATGTACGTTAAAAGAAATTATGCATATTAAATTTTCAACTGACTTTCTTATCGACATCGAATTGTGGTTATAGAGCGCTCTAACGATTTTGGTAGTTGACACTTCG
>DWPT01006388.1:0-11494 GCA_018251895.1 Agathymus mariae mariae
GAAATCAGCTGATTTACCCTGCATCAGGACACCACAAGACAAAGACTATGAAACTAGGCAAAATAAACAAGTCTAGCCGTCTCTACTCAGTTTACCTGCGAGAATCGATACACAATTTTATATAAAAATAGTAACGTGCATAATAATACTGATGTACTAAATCAAGTTTCCAACAAACATAAAATGTGCAGGGTAATAATGACTTAGAGGGTACGATTTCCGCGAAAATTGTTCAGTTGAAACTAACTGGCGCTGGCGGTTTACCGTAGTGTTGTACTTAAATAAAAATCACACTTCAAGATGTCTCTCTGAAACTGTTTATATCTGTGCAAAGTACTCGGTGTGATTGCTAGCCCTAATTGTTTGTTAGCGATCAATTTAGATGGGTTGGTAATGGGTTTTTCAGTAAATTGAATCATTCGTTGATGAGATGACATCTAAGATTTTAAATTATTTCATTATGATTTATTTTATCGGTGCTTTTAAAGTTTTGGTTGAACTTCATGTGTCGAACACAAACTAAATAAATAAAAATTATATACAACGGGGAGAGAGCCGTTACATTGTTTTTTAAAAAGTGTGATGTCAGCATAGCTGACGTCACTAACTTCAATAGGGTCCATGATAGCTACTTTGAACGCTAAATTTCTTCAATTCTTCGAATTATTTACTTGAGAGCTGTTTATTATTTACTGTTCGACGATCTCCGAGTCGTGCGTCTATCAGTCGTATTTATACAGAAATGTTGGTTATGACCACGTGGTACAAAAATAAATTTACAATCATTTTAAATTATGCAAAGAATTTAGTCTTTGATCTAGATAAATAATAATTATAAGTTACAATAATTTTTATAAATAAAACTAATCAGAAATGCAATTAAATTAAAATAAACAGAGAAACAGACCAAAGTTACAGAAATATATGTTTTGCCTAAAACAAATCATATCCCAAGGGTGTTAAAAATTTTAAAGTTCAATTGAAAATCTGCCAATTAGCCGAAGTAGCCGTAGTTGCGCTCCGCATGTAGCGACGCTCCGCAATATTTGTGACTTGGGAGGTGTTGGCGGGGACTGTATCACTGTACGAAATTCGATAATAGTACGGAAATACATGCATGATATCATTTTTAATCGAGGTTTTCAACCAAACGCTAAAGCATTTCAATGATAGGATTATCGTGATAAGGAAATAATAACAATCTGGGACGTTATGGAGCTCCGTGATCGTAACCGAAACTATCGGATATCCCAAATATAAAGATATCCGAAACCGTAATCGAATCCGATAAAAAGTTTCGTATAATTTCGGATAGGGGCAGAGTTTAATAGAAATACGTTATGACAGGTTTCCAGCGGCCGAATGAGTACATAGCCGCGTCGTTCTCATTTTGGACAGTTTGAAATTTTAGATGTTTAAGGCTATTGTTTTTTTCTGTGATTATAACACCAAGTAATACCTAGAAATAAAGTCAAATCTTGTAAACGCATTATGTATTTTCTCCAAATCGTAATTATTACAGTATTAATTTATATGTATTTATATCCAGATTTGAAATTTCATTTTACCCCAGTACTGTAAAAATGTACTTACTATACGAAGATGTACATTATACTCGTATCGTGCCTGTTACACATTCTCAGTGGGTACATGTGATAAATGTAACATTGTTCCTTGAATATTGTCAAGCATGTATATGATAGTTATAGAGCATTATATATGATAGTTAGCACATATGTTCATATAAGAGCGTAAACTTTTATACTCTTCGATCCGAGCGAAACCGACTGCACACCTGTTAGCCTTGTCGTGAAATAAGTTGCTTCGAACATATTCTTGTTCCGATTTGAAGAGCCTTACATAGGACTCTCGACCCAGATAATTATATATTATCATTATAGTTCTGAACTGTTTTTAACGCTCACACGCTTTAGTTTTTGCATCGGCTGAGAATCGAGACTGTGACCCCTCGCCCGACAGGCGGTGTCATTGCCGACCGGGCTGCACGATCGTCAAACAGCAATACGCAGTAATTGATTGATTACAAATGACTTAACCCTATGTGTTTTACATAATATTTTTTGGAGTGTACATATACGACGACATAAATACATACATAAACTTGTCACTGACCTCACGCGGAAGGAGATGGTAGTAGTTACTTAACAGTACACCACGTAGCATCTTCTAGAAACTAATGGACGTCGTTTACCTTCTAGCATAGCTTTATCATTAAAATATATTTATATTATACTATTCATATTATAATAATTTAGCCTTGAGGAGAAAAACGTAATAATAAGAAAGGCCACGGAGTACAAATATGTTTGTTGTCATGTTGTTACGTAACTTTACGAATACATTTAATTAAAACAAAGGCATAAGTAACTTTAATAATGGTGCCATGAATTTTAATAAACTAAATATTGTTCTGCGAAAATAACTCCGAAAACACGACATCTCGTGAGAACCGGGTGAAGTTTTGAACAATTCAATTTAAGTATTTTGATTCCTCTCAATGACTTTTTAATTAGAAATGTACAGTTTAATTTTACCGTTATGTAACGTGTACCAACCAGCACTTGGTTGTATTTTTAAGCTCTAAGTAACTAACAAATTATAACTTATTTAGAGACCGAGTGGAGTTGCGTGGAGTAGTTTGAAGTGTATTGAAATTATAGTTTCCTCACTTTCAATAAGTTAAAATTAGGAATTTAACTAAATGTGGAACTAGAACTGGTAGAAGTGTCTTACACACAATATTAATTCGCGTAGTCCCTGAACATTCGAAAGCAACCCATAGTAGGTTAAAATCGTTTTGATAAATTCTTTTACATACATGCTATATAGCTAATAAAATCGAGTGAAACATATGCAAGTATATGCAATAGAGATCATGCAGTGCAGGTTTCATATTACGAGTACATTACTGTCTTAATAGTAGGTAGGTTATTCACTGCAACAAATGTACATTATAAACTAAACTACAGTAAGCGTGTTTTTTACAATATTCATAAGGCAATTCAAGTGTTTGTGTTTTGCACATAACAAGGAGGCTAAATCAAATCATCGTCCTTTTCTATATTTGAGTGATATGCTTGTATGATGCTCTGAACACTAATTTGGTATTGATTGATGTGTATAGTAAGATTTGTGCTAACGTAACACTTGTTTCATTTGCTTTGGTAAACTGATTTAAGTATTGCTAGGTATTGACAAAAAAATAGAAAACTCAACCGCAATCTGACCAAACATGGCGTTAGCGTTGTTAATATTCGAAATCAGTCGACATCTCCGAACCCAATCAAATGGACAATCGCAAAAGGTCTTCACACACACATGCAAGAGGCACGTGCGTGTGCGCCGCCCGCGCCTGCGCCCGCGCCGCGCCGCGCCGTGCGCGCGGGTACCGGTCCGTGCCTGGCACTGCCGCCAATTATACCGGCGTGTTTACAAATACGTAACCCGGGTTTTAAGAACTTAACTTACGCTATATACTTTGTACACTCGAAAAGGTTCTGAATACAGTTTCTAATTTTTGGAGATTATAAACGAACTTACGTATTGTTGCTTTAATTTGTATTACCTGAAGCTGTCAAGGTATCGTCGAATATTCTCTGGTCATTAAAAAAACTGTACTCGCGCGATACCATAAAAATTTATCAAATATCAAAAAAATCTGATAGCCAACTGATGGATCAAAATGCAATTTTAAGATTGTAAATACAGAATCAATTCTATATGACAAATAATACATTGAGAACGAACTGTTCGAGGGACATTATACCGTCGCTGGTTAATTCAATAAATTAATTTTAACCTTCACATTATATCATTGGTAATGTAGATAAGTCAAGAAAAACGTAATAACGTTATGACGAAACAATTTACAAAAACTTGTGCGCTTCTAATGTGTAGCGGCGGTGGATGAGACTCGGTCCCTGTAAATATTATATTACGAAGCAAAATGACGTGGCATTGACTGTTCTATAGCATTTATAGTTTTGTAAGGCTATTTTGCATCTAAATGTGTCAATGTAGCAGTCTCCTTCGCCGCTGCTTGTGTGCCACTTTTGGCGTCTATCTCAACCTGTAATAGAAGCAATATTATTGACGTGTCCATCTATCGGTGCCTGCGGCTATGAATGATGTACAATCCTGTAGAGGGTATGTCGTAACTAAAATAAGGTAGTAGGTAAGTAGTAGGACTAATCTTGAAACAATTGGAGCCTAAGTTTGAAAAAAATGCGGAAATGTAGGTTTTCACCCATCACGCAAGAAAGTTTATACGATAGTCTTAAAATTTTCACGGAAAACGTAAAATACTCTTGTTTACGTGTATGTATGGTATGGTAACTTATATCAAACTTGTCCTAATTGGACAAATTAGTTACTTTTGAACATTTTCTGATTAAATCTTTTATTAGAAATCTGTACATACAACGTTGATATATGTTATTCGACTTACGTTACGTTACTCAGGGAAGTTACAATATGTAGGGTTCGCCTGAGACGCGGCTCGCGACCACCGACGCCGGTTGTACAACATCGTGAAGTAAACCAATTTAAACAACTTTGAGTAATTTTAGTACAAACATCGTTGGAGCCGGAGAAATACTTACAATGAGGCATTCCATCTCAGACTTAGTGTTAAAAACTGGATACTCTGTCGAACGGTAGTAGCACGGTATTTACAAGATCACAAAATAAACGTTATGTTTAACACTGGCAAATTTACCGACCACCTTATTTTTTTTTGTATTTTTTTACGTGGTAAAACCCTCACGTGGTTAAAACCCCACGGTGTTCCTCTAAGTGCCCTTTGTCCGTCCCGAGCCCGTCTCTGTACGGGATGAATCTGGAGGTGCTTTATCTCTCCGTTTTTGAGATGCACGCGGGAGCACCGTGCGCATCACCTCGAGGCTCGTCACCGCAGAGCACCTGTACGAACATTTACCGAACACCTAACTCAACATCGTGCCTCTGTGCGCTCCGCCAATAAACTTTCTTGCAATTTATATATGTATAATCGAACTAATCTAAAACAGTGTATAATAATTAAATTTCGAATATAAGAATAAATAAATAATAATAATAAACGTTTACACACTCGCATACCCACACTAGGATTCCCTGTGTTGCGAGTGGCATGGACATACACAAATATGACATCACAAACACCCACGACCCGAGAACAAACATTTATGACCTTCATGCTGTCAGGTTAGAAACTCTTCTATTCCTAGAATGTCAAATCGAGGACGTATTGCCCTTTTGAGACAGTGAAATGAGATCGCACAGATCACAATTGGCTAAATTGTAAAATCGCCGAAATATGATGTTACAGATAATACGAACGGCACTTGTTCACCCGAATTTGTACCCGGGTAAAAATGATAACCCTCGAGGCCCGCAGATCCTCGCCAAAGACGCCAAAAGGGTAATGCCGCAGGAAGGCCCGGTGTTTGTCTGTCTAATGATATTAGATGAGGAGTGGATAAAAAAAAGTAATTTGCTAGTTGGTTTTCGGTAAGTTGTTTAAATTTATTTTATTTTATTTACATATTTTATTACGTCCTTATATCAGTTTTCCTCACAACATTGCGACCGTTAGCAATTAATTTAACACGGAGGTAAACAACAAGGAAACAAGCGTCGCGCTTCTGTTTAATACTTATTTGCGGAATACTTCATCTGTTTTCTTTGCATATCAAGTCCGTTATCACTTCATACGTTTCTAATAATGCTGAATCGCTTTCTACCATTGAAGACCAAACTCCTTTCAGATTTATAACTGTTTATATTCATTGTTGATTATGCGTATGTTTATGTAAAGAACGACTGAATATATAAAATGCCTCCTCGATAACATTAGATACATATCTACGTACGAACTGTCTTACTTCCGAGAATTGTTTTCAATTTTAAAGCTCTCTATTGGTCAAAGGCAATTTCAGAATTCTTTTTACATTTATTCCATATTTAATTATGCTTTATTTTACTGTTCAGTCTATAGTCTGTAGTCTATAACTTTTGACTGTCAGTCTATAGTCTATAACTTTTGACGTTTACTTTTAACGTAACTGTCATGAAGTAAGTGAACTGTTACAATAACTTGATATCATGATTTTAAACTAATGTCATCAAAGAATGCATACATTTTATTATGTAGCGGGTACTCACGATACGTTTTATTTGTTGCCAATATTTCGACGCAGTTGCACGGATCGTAGTCACGGCGAAACTCAATAAAATATAGGCAACAAATAAAAACGTATAGTGAGTAGTACCCGCTACATAATAAAACTTGATATTATAATGTAATATACGTTTATGTCGGATCGGAAAATTATTAATCTCTCGTCACTATTATTATGTGTATTTGCATGTTGCGCAGGCACACTCGTGGGGTATGCAAGCACAAAATACTTACATTTCTTAAAACTTTTAATTAACTTGGTACGAAATTACACATCGAACTTAATCGAATTAGAACTAAACTAATCAAAGTGAATTAATTATCAGAACTATTTGAGCAAATAGTTTACAACACTGGCCCCCCGTCGAACCGAAACCGTGCTGAGCTACTTTTTTATTTCCTTTTTCCTTTCCTCCTTCCTCCTGTGGCAAAACCTCATTAAAGACTTCTATTCCACGACCTCTGCCCTGGTGTTACATTCATTTACACTGATATAACATTAAAACAACTTGTAACAAGTAGTGAACAATAAATAAATTCAATAGTTAAATTAACCAATCGTGAATTTATTATACATTTTAAGAAATAAGTAATTATAACTGAATTTCTACTACTAAGTATTATTGAACATTTTTACAATCAATCGATTCGATCACCCATGGAATGGCTGAATAAACAGCGTTTGTGAATTAAGTAAGATTGTAATTTTTTTGTTTCATACCACAGCTAGTACGATTTTAATCCTCGTGTGACTGGTCCTATTTTGCTATATATATTGCATACATTTTTTACTTATTTTAATGTTATATGTGCAACTTGTAATTTGGTTTATATGTAAATGAACTGGCGTTATACGCACACTACATTTTCTCACCAGCGCGGCGCCAGCACCCGGGAACGCCAGGAGTTGACAAGTGGACATGGATGCCATCCGCCGCTTACTCTGCCTGGTGTACCCCATTTATTGTAAAGGTTGTACAGTAAATTATAAATAAATAATAAAGAGGTTAAATACTGAAGTTTCCTTATTTGATATATAGATTGTGTGTTCCGCAGATGTTCGTCCCGCTCCCAAAGTCCTTGTTATCGGTTGACATAACACAAACAATGCTAGCTTACAACGCCCAGCGCACGATGGCACGGCGTCACAGCCGCGCCGCCGTGTGCCGCGTGGCGGCATTCGATGAGCGCATTCCGCACTCTTGTTACAACGCCACTATGTGCGGAATGTCTGCATCGACCGGTAATAACCATAGTTATCATCGGATGCATATGTTCGATAATACTCCCATGTAACGTGTGATTGATGCTATATATGCCCGTTCATTTGTAACACACCTGTGTTTACTGTAACTCGTTTAATGTGCTATGTCGCTCCTGTGTGTAAGATTTTAAGTAAATATGAAGTATTTGTAATTTAGACAACCATACAATTGATTTCTATAGCTATAAACCTCTTCCTTATTATTATAAATACATTATAACAAATTGAGAGCACGTTATTTATACCCGCCGCGTAATGTGTCTTTCACCGTCGGGCGTACCGAGACACAGGGATTCCCCAGAATGCGATCTGTTCACGTAATCGTTCATTTTATTATATGGAACACGAAGTATCCGTTTACCGGTCTAATACACACTAGAGAAATATATTAATTGCTATTACCTAATTAGTCTGTGCGTAAATAGAATTTAGAGACATTTTGTAACTCAAATATTTTTCAAAATACCTCCCTGATTGTCCTACCAAGAATTACGTGACACTGCTGAACTGGTTTGACGCTATTCGAAAATGTCCCCGACGAGGCTTCAATATGAGAGCTCCAATGCAGATGAGAATCTATAGAAAAGGCGAGAAATTTGTATGATTTAATGTTTCGAGTGCTTCGTAATGTGTTCGTGGGTGTTCATATCTGATAGCGAGAATTTATTACATTTCGTTTTCCCGTTTAACAATAGGTATACCTAACAAGGTGTGATCGTTAAGTGTCGCCGGGTAGATAGGTACTTATACTCGTATCGCAAATGTAAATGCTCTCTAAAATGTCTGTAATTGTAAAAAATGCTTTTAACTTGGTATCGGAGCTTAACAGGCGCTACAACGACTTCATATAAGTATTTTTATAAGTTAATCGTGGACAAAATCATTTTTATTTATAAATTTAGTTAAACAGTTCTGTAACAAAATTATAACTAATATAATTTTTTACCTCAATCAAAAGACCAATAATAGGATGCAGCAGGTACCTATCCCTGTAGCTCGGGACCGGAATACGAGCTACAGTTGAAGGATCAAAATAGAAGGGTGCAGTACTTGTATCGCGTTTATTTTTTACAACTATTATCGTAATTATAACATCATAAGAAAATATGCTTCGTTATTTTTACATGAATGTCTATGTATATATAAATAACTACACTATAACGGCTGTTGAATCATGTTTTATAATGAACAATTGTCTTGTGTAAATATGATCTAAATTCGATAACTTTTAAGTAACACGGTTACAACATGCATACTAGAGATTGTCATATCTATAAAACTAGGTTATATTGTCAGTATTATAATTAAGGCCTTAATATTATTATTGGTATTATTATCTTTCCGTGAAGCCCGTCTGGCTAGCTACCACCCTCCTGCCTGAGTCAGCCGCCAAACGACTCGTCGTGTTCCGGTTTGCTGATGTCAAGTGGCTCGTCTGCTCGTTTGTCGGCTATTAAGATATTAAAAAAAAAAAAAAACATTAAGACACTAGCGTGACTGGAGCATGGCTTTTAAACACATTTCTTTGCTTGTTCAGTTCAGACAGCCTCGGCTCTTGACTGTCCCTCGCAATAAAACTACTTTTGAAAAAGAAGAAAATGTAGTCAATTAAATTGCGTCAGTGTTTTTTGACAATACAGCACGTAACTATGCCTTATTCGCCGCACATTGTTTGCGGTCATTAGCGGTAACGCACGTCGTGAACCCGCACAACAGTACATGGCGGCCATCGAAGGTGGACGAAAGAATAAACTATCATTAACCACCGACACGCAACGTGACGCACGTGACGAGCAATAGGTACGCAGGTCGCGGCTTTTGTGTCGGTGGGATCACACGTTGCAGGGTAATTTCAAGATATCTTAGATGAATCAATAAGTTGCGCGGATCGACTCGTTTCACGAGGTTTTGTATAGCTGCGAAACCTTTTGCACGTCACGTGACCATATGCTTACAAATAAAATGTTTTTGGTGTAGCTTATCTTTTACATTACATTTAAATTATCTCCACACCAATGAACCAACCCTTAGCATTCTGACCCTGATTCAGTATTATTGCCTGGGTCGGTATCGACGATGATGATGGTCGTAACACTGCCCGTTAGTCCTGACTGATCCGATAAGACATTCGCTGACGACTTATCCAGAGGTCACGGCCACGTGCCTAAGCTATCGGCAACTCCATAACTTGACGTTGCTATGACAACCATGATAATAACCTCTTAATCGTTCCGAGCTAGTAAACTCGTCATAAAGGACCGTCTGTTCACGATGATAACTGGTTCAATCCTAGCAAGAGAAGCAATTCTAAGATGGATACCGATACAAACGGTTTAAAGCGGTTTGTACCGGACACCGTACAGTCAGAGTTGACATTGTGGGTTATTGTTTTCAATTACGTTTATGTTTGGAGGTTAGAATGAGAGGAACAGCATTAAAATTAAGTTCGTGTGCTTAATGTACTACGAACGTGCATACTTTCGCTAGTTATGATAAAAGATAAACATTTACTACTTACAACCGACGTACTTACAAAGCTTTAAACTATCTATTCTATCTTGATACTAAACTGGCGGAAGATAATTTTCTTAGTTTAATTGAAGTAAGTTAAACGCGGTGTTATAAGAAGCGTAAAGAATTCTTTACAGCGTTCACTGATTGGTAGTTTTACATTTATCTATCATTGAGGAACATCATATTTTATATGAATTTTATTATGATTATACGATAAAGCTAATATAATATATAACAACAGAATACCAACAGAATACTTGTGTGTTATTTAGCTATATATGGCAAATCAAGAATGGATAAGACCATCGTCGTCAACGTGAACCAACCTTACCATCTTTACCGTTAAATTTCCGTACCTTCTCCGTCATGTCACCGTAACGCGGTTATACCCAACGGTAACACATTTGTCTCCGTTCACCGCTCCATGCGACAATCGTTTCCATCGTATTGTTTATGACAATTCCCACGGCGTTCTTGTTCTAAACAATAAGCATTGCGACATCATGCGAGCGGCACGGCTGTAGTGTCACTTGTTCTTTTCCTATGTTATATGATAGGCAAAAAATTATGTTTGAATTATACGATGTCATCAGAAAAATATTATGGTACGCCCAACCTCTTTGGTTTTTATTCGATGCAAATGTATACTTGTCTATTCGACGGTAGGTATCATCTATAAGAATTTTCGGTAAATATTTTATGAACCAAGTTTACCCAACAAGCGACCTCCCCGCCCTCGGAGGTACCTACAGATTTCCATGTGCGGCATCCCACTTAACATTAAAATAATCCTTAGGTTATTTACCCGTCACAAATGAGAATTTTCATGTTGTCCAGTTAATACACTATATAAATGTTATAATTTATTGTTGAACGATTCGAACACATTCATTATTATATGTAAGGAAGACTACTCAAATTGTAATTAATAGAAAGCAGTCCAACTAGTAAACTTTATATTTTCCAACTTGTAGCCAACCCGTCTTTCAACACGACTCACGGGAGGGACTTGTTGGACCGATGTAGTAGTTTAACGTTCAGAAATGTTTGTCAAACCTGCTTTAAGTAAAAATTAAAATTTCAAAGTCTTGAACTAAATTGCAATCGGCTCGGAAATAGCAAAACTGTATTCACCTTTTCATATTCCATCGATAATATCACCTGTATAAGGTCGGTGCTATCGACCGTTCGTTTAATAAGATGTCCGGCACAGCGCCGGGCCAGTGGCGGCGGCGCGCGGTCTGGTCAGGCCGCGTCTGTAATCGATTCCCCGCTAGAACATTATTTATTTTATAATAGCGCCGGCTGTTGTGTTAACTTAGTGTTCCACGCCGGTTGCCTGGTGTTAAATGGCGCCAACCTATTGGTCAGTCCCTCAACGGCGTGCACAGGATTGACACTGAGTATGCGGCGGAGTACTCGGTCACAAAAATTTTTTCTTTTATAGATTTTTAGCATAGCCACAGCCACGCGACGGACCTCTAAGTCGGAAACCATGCCAACAGAACAAGTCTCAG
>DWPT01006389.1:0-11494 GCA_018251895.1 Agathymus mariae mariae
AATACAGGATGCAGCAGGGGCGATGATGGTGGTCCCGACGGTGGCGACGTGAGCGTTTTACTTTTTACGTTTTTTCTACGTTTTCTTGTCTATTTCTAAGAATGACAATAAGTAAAAAAAATACAGCTACGTACTTAAATCTCATAATCTTAGCATACGCTGGAGTCATAAGAGCTACTACGTAGCTAGCAAAGAAATGTATTCTGATGAGGAGACACTTCCATGTCAATAGTGTCGTTAAGAACAGTCCAGCGACACATCTGTAGGCCGGCGCCCCGTGTAACGGTACGAGAACACTCGACCGACGCTAGGACGACCGTGCGCTCGCCATGGACACACGCAATCGTGCGGATGGGCGCGATGAGAGTGACGTATAGGTACCTACTGTATAGAGGAAGTGTTTTCAGTGAACAGTTCCCCACGGAACTCCCACGTGAACGCGGGCACCGGGAACCCCACGGCGTCGCACCTCAGGGCGACGTCGGACCCGACGAGCGCGTTCCTTTCCTCTCGCATGAGTCCGTCAATACGCGGAGGCACTGGAATTGTTTACAAGTTAAAAGTAACCACAAGAAACTTAAAATGTTTCTGGATGTATACACACTACGAATCCTTATGACGCATAAATCCGACTCGGATTTTACTTATACAGTAGCAGTTTTAAAAAATTGGATGTACAATGTAATATAATATTAAATTACAAATTACAATTACAAAACAGATTCAGAGAATATACCCTCGTAGTATGTTTATAAAATTACTTTGTGGGTGTGCGGTTGGTGAGTGGTATATTGTAATTAATAATAAGATATTTTATATGAAAGCTATGTAGAACTAAGCACATAAACAGTTGTAAACACCACAAACACACACGCACAATAAAACACATAAATAATTATTTACATTTTATGAAACTGCTTATATATATAACCTTTATTCATATTGTATATTGATAATACTTTACTGCCATCTTTGCAAAGGTTATCTGGAAAAAACCGCTGCTTAGCGATAAAATTACTTTTTGTATAAATTACAATACACGTCACGAATGTACTCTCACCCCAGACGTAGACGTCGTACGCTATGGAGTCGTTCCCGTACCCGTTGGCGGCCACACACCTATACTGACCGAAGTCTGTCAGGTTGGCTACGAATCTGAAATGAATACAATAGGTCGACGCACCAATGGGAACGTGGACCAACGTCGTGAGCCAGTCCGTACGCCGCTCTCTGGTAGGTAGGTCGATGTCCTAGAACGTGTGAGAAGTCACCAGAAAGTTTTTAGGTCACACGTCGATGGTGACATTGATAAAAATATATGTAGTAACAAGCCATAGACATCGTTACCATACTGTAACTGAGTTGTATCGGCACTGCTAATTAAAAAAAAAATTAAGTACTGCCCTACTCTGTACCACATTATTTTTTATTCTGTATGATACTATAGTAGTATTGCTCTGTTCGCATTCAGTATGTGTAGTAAACGTAAGTAAAAGTATTTGTTGCAGCCGCTGAAAACCCGCGGCGTGTTCCGCCAGCGACGTGGTCCAATAAAATCTTTGTCAGTTCACGCGCAATACACCGCCCCTTCTCACCCTTCCACTTATTTTATTTGTTTCGATTTTGACAATGTTGTTATTCTGAATGATAGACACCTCAACATATATTTCGCAACAGAAAAATAATCTGACGTCTTTTGTTATAATATAAATATGTTACTTATCAATGGTTTCACACGCACACTCCCGCACTAGGATTGTCATGTGTTGCAGGTGTTACATACACACATAAATGAAAATGCCTATTTATTACATTGTTGTTCGCATCGGCTGGGAATCTCGCGCTCGGGACCCCTAGCTCGACCGGCAGGGTCACTATATATATATATATATATATATATATACCTAGTGATACATAATCAAGTCGGAACTGCACAGGGAAGCAGTAGTTTCCCAGTCTCCTTCAGTCTCATGCTAACTCGTATTAATTAGTTATATGCGTATAGGAATAATTTTTACTTTCAATGCAAGTTGGTGGAGAAATATACACGGTGAGTGTGCGACCAGTTGCTGTGGACCAATTGTTTAATTACAACCAATACTGCGAACAAATGCAATGTTTCATGTCGCTGACCTCAAACCGTACTCGTCGATGTACTTCCTGCGCTCGGCGAGGGCGGCGCCGTTCTGCAACCACTGCACGCGGGGCGGCGGAGCGCCCGCCGCCACGCACGGTAGCTCCACCAGCTCGCCTTCCAGCACGTGCACCTCGGGTTCGATCCCCGGTAAGGCTATCTCTGGAGCCACTAGTAAATTTAAAAAGTTATTATACATACGCCAAATTGTTATCTTATTGTGATTTAAGCGCGAAAAACTATTTATGTACATTTATTTATAATAATTATATTCACAAATAGGAATCGTACTACCAGCGCTAAAGAAATTTTGCTAATAGCCGTCACCCATCCTTCTACAGACCGCGTCTGCAGGTCACTCGGTCGGTCATTAATATGGACACGAGCCTTCGAGCTATGAACGATTGGACATAACGATACGACTGCTAGATTTTTCCCCAATGTACCTAAAACCATGAGACAATGAAACAAGTAATCTTACAATACACTATCAACATGAAATTCCGTCGCTCCGTCCCCAACGCGTTGGACACCTGGCACTCGTACATTCCCGAATCATTCTCTGACGCCGTTTCTATCACCAACTCATTGTTTTCTGTCAAATGCCTGCAACATAAAGTAAATTAAAACATTACAATGGTAATTAATGACCTTGTACAACGATTGAAGGATTCCATATACGATCTGTGACAGGATGAATTACTTTACACGTAAGTGTGTTTTTTCCGATCTTGTTACAATACACGCACGCACGCTCGTATGCACGCACACTCACAGCGCAGTAGTAGCAGAAAGGCGTGGACATGTTTTAAAGTTGAAATGATAATAGTTCCAGAACGTATGTATTATAACACTTCATGGATAAACATCTATGTATCACGTTAATGGAGGTCCTAGCTGGGAATAAAACCTAAGACTTTTCAAACGGCGAGCAAAGTCGGCGACAATAAGATGGAGGTCAGGTCAATAGAACAAAACCAACAAACAAACATAAATCTACTTACACATTGTTGGAAAAGCTAACGGGTAGGCCAAATTTAGTCCAGGTGACGATGGGCGGAGGCAGGCCTTCAGCCTTGCAGTTCAATGTCTTCTTTTCGCCGGCTTTAATTTCAATAGGCGATGTTGCTTCCAGGTGTGACTCTTTACCGGGCGATAGCTGGGGCGGAACTGTAAATTATATTAGTTTTAAATGTCTCGATCACTTTGTCATAGAATTTAATAGACAGTGTATATTATCGCTTCAGTAAGAGATACAACAAAAACAAAATGAGAAAAGATTATATTTTTAGGGCATGGGCAAGGATAATGGATAAAAAACGGTGTCCTAAACAATGTGTTGACTACGTACCGTTCCAAGGACAGTCGGCCCAAATCCGCCAATCTCAAATAGGCCCGTATACATTTCAATTTCTTAAATTTTATTTCATTCCATTAAATGTGTATTTAACGATTCATTTAATAACGCGATACGTAAAACATAATTGTAGACTAATACCCACACTGAACAACCAACAAGACGTCATACACATCTCGTCCTACAGCGTTCGCAGCCGCACAGCGGTAGCTCCCTCCGTCGGCGACGTCCGCACGGGGTATCTCCATCTCGCTCGCACCGTCGCGCACGATCGCGCGCGCTCGCAGTGCAGTGAAGTTGGCCGAGGAGTCGCTTTTGAACGACCAGCTGATTACCGGCTTCGGATTGCCCTTGAGGACCCTGCAAGCATATACTATATCTAATTAGATTGCAGAGTTAAAGTGTATTCAGTGTAATATTTT
Source organism: Agathymus mariae mariae (assembly GCA_018251895.1). Lineage (NCBI taxonomy): Eukaryota > Metazoa > Arthropoda > Insecta > Lepidoptera > Hesperiidae > Agathymus > Agathymus mariae. The sequence goes on from DWPT01006389.1 coordinate 3,914, forward strand.
TAGGCTTTGAGTCTTAACGGAAAACAGCATTATTCCGGGTCAGCTAAAGCGGAGCAACACCCTTTAACGTGAGCCTAGTAATAAGTCATTTTAGAAGCTACTTGTTTCAGTTTTTACTTGTCTCATTATTCGATTCAGCGTCACCTCCCGCGAACCACGAGAACTAAACGCGTGTCTACTAATGTCGCTGGTAACAAATATTATCCACCCGTTCAAATGAATCCACATGTTCTTTAGGAGACTCTCGGGTTATCTGGTGTTTTGCTCCAGTATCCATACACATCCGTCCAGGTGAAAAAGGCGTGACCTCAAAAGACAAAAATACTAATACGTTAAAATAAAAAGACCACTCAAGCTTCAATTAGAATGATCTGATAAAAAGTCTCACCTACATGTCAATACGGCAGTTTGCCCCTTCTTAATTTTTTGTTTCGACGGCTCCTTAGACAGCACCGGGCTCTCTACAATATCAAGTATTACATAGATTAAGTAAATGACTTGTAGCGTAACACTACTCTACATCTTTTGTAAATAATTAATCTTAATCATTTACACAATAAGCGATCGAGCACGTGACGAGTCGGGCGCAGTGAAACGTTCAATATTTTAAAACCATTGTTATTGCAAATTATTCATTGTAAACAAGATACAATTTTAAGTGTCCCCAAAATATTTGTACTTCCCCTAATGAATATATGCTGGCTGGTTGCTCATAGTAAGTAATATGGTTTGTTAGGTTCACGATGGAAGCCATGCGAAGCGTAACTTCTACGACTTGGCTCCGGAGACCAATATGACCTAAGCTAAAAATGAAATGAATTATCTCTTCTTGACTGTAAGCAAGCATTTTCCGATAATCAATGTGTTTTAGGTTGTATATATTTTACTTGAGTCGTTCGCTTGCATCAACACTCACCCAACCCGTGCACGGTCAAGCTGCCATTGACCTGCAACGTCTCGAACCCGTTGTCCGCCACGCACGTGTACAGCCCCACGCGGTCGAAGTCCACCCTGTCGATGTGGACGACGGGCCAGTTGGAAGGCAAAGCTGTCCCGTTGTGGAACCAACTCAACGCAGCCGGGGGGTGGCAGTCCACGCGACAGGGGAGAGAAACCTGCGAATACAGCTCCACGGACTGATCTGGAACAAGAATTTTTTGGTACCGTTCCAGCGGAATTTTTCCACACATTGTACATACATTTGACAACATGTTATGCTTTGCCGTAGAACATGATTTGTTTATTTAACAATTAATGGCCATAGATAAAAATGCGTAATAGTTTTGATTTGGTTATGACTTATGAAGTTAATAGCCAACAAAGCTGGAGAGATAAGCTTGGCCCATTACACACTTAACTAGCTTATCATCACACACGAACGAATCGAATGCGAGTAGAAAAGAGATCGATTGCATCATAAATTAATATGTTAATCACCGGTGAACCCTTCCAGCAAGACCATCCTCCGTCTCAGGTGGACGACGACGCTGTCCTGGTCGATCCCTTCAGAGTTCTCGCCGAAGCAGAAGTACGTCGCGTTAATCGCTTCCCTCCGGCTGTCGAGCGTGAGGACGCTTCTGAACGTATTGTTATCTAAAACTGTTATCTAGAAACAAATTTGTGTTTAGTTAATTATTTCATCAACAGGACGATGCACACACATACGCAACACACACTGGTACGTATATATGAACCATGTACAGACATCAATGTGGTCACCACCAGCGGCAGGTGGACCGTAGACTGGACATACGCAACCTGCGAGAGCCAGTAGCAAAATTAACATATTTTGTGGAGTGAACTGACGGCCTCCAAGTAATATTAAAATATTTAGTCGTTTACATTGTCAACTGACTCCTCTACCGATTACCGGAGAAGCGTGCGGAGGCAACCCGAAAGGAAGAGTCATAGAAGCCGTGACCCGCTTCCCGCACCCCAAACTGTGTCAAAATAACAAATCTTCGTCTGTTTATCTTTAAATTATTAACGTTAAATTATCTTATTACACTATCAACGGAACGGTTACAAATCTTTGGCAACGTCCGCAGGTGCCAGCGAGGTAGATACAATTTCGAGGCCTGTTAATTGACGAAAGACTCGTGGCATCCAGTGGGCCGCCGTCGGATTGACTACCCTGTTCTGTCTCAGTATGGAAAGAGAGGGAAGATACATCTTACCGTGTGGTTAAGGAAGGCCTCGGTCTCCCTGTGCCACAGGACGCGCGGCGGCGGCTTGGCCACCACCACACAGGTCGCCTCGTACACCGTGCCGTTCAACACCGTCACGTTCTTGTCCCCCTCGATCCTCACCTGCGGCTTCATCAGCAACACCAACTCCAACGTATCGTTTACTGTAACAATGTTACTGTTCCCTGTACCTGGTACTAAATGTTTGGTTTACTAATTTTGCTCGAATGTCATTGTCATTAAGCCTGAGCCGCTGCTTAGTTCTATATAGTTGACTATGCCGTAGCGATCAACGGCACGTGACGCAGGAGGTAGTCAGTGCTAAATATACCTTGGTTAGATTTCCTCATAGCCACACATTTCCAAATTCCATCGGCCGTGACATTCTTGACATCCAAAACAGCATTATGAGTCCCGTCGACGGCACTGTCTTGGACGATGACGTCACCGGGCGCCACCCACTGCACTCGGTCGCAATTCTCCACGTGACACACGAACTGCACGTCCGAGTGGATGCGTTTGGTGAGGGCGTGCGGTCCCAGAATTTGAACCACGGGCTTCACTTGAACTGTGATGTACGTGGACTGTGTCGATTGACCTCCTAAAAACAGATATATTTTTTTAATGTAAATAACCGACAATCGAACGGCCGGACCACTTGATGGTAAGTAATCAACGCCACCTATGTATGTGTTAGTAAAATTCATGGACGCGTTGAAACAAGCCCCATTGCAATCGAAACAAGTAACAACATTGGACGATTGGTTATAGAAGGGGGTGTTAGTCCACTAGCTCCGGTCCACTATCGGATCTGAAACTTCGAACAATATTCATTCCATCTATTCGTATAATTTCTTAAGTTAGGTACACTAAAGGTAAACTGAATGCCTAACGGCATCCTCTACCTATCTTCTCTGGGCACTCGGGAGAAAGTAAGAAAGGCGGATGTTAGAATGAATGATATAGAATGACCGTAACACATCCGTATATAAATAGGCAAAAATAAAACAGTAGTACCATTTTCCCCTTCGTTTGTCAACCAATTTTATTTATTCTTTTGGTCATAATTTAATGAACAAAAATATTTTGGACAAATTATAAAGTTATTTAGTGATTATGGTCGGAGTTCATTCACTAGGCGAATATGCGTAAATATAAATAACATATAACAAGTCAGATTTCTATCGATATAACTAATTTTGAGTCGATGACTCCGCAGCCTGGTCGGTAGTGAGTCTACCCACCGAGCGAAGGGTACCAGGTTCGATTCCAGCTGGGCAGACATTTATGAGATAGATAAATGTTCGTTCTCGATGTCATATATGTGTACCTCTATGCCACTCGCACCACATAGACTCCTAGTGCAGAGGTGTGAGTGTGTGAACTGTGCGAAAAATATTATTATATCAGTCAAAACGTAGAAATAGAGTTTGCTGTCATGCTCAATCCGGCAACTCAAAGTGACGGTGAGAGAACATAGTTAAATGCGAAGTATATAATTATGTGACATATAAATAATTGCAATTTTTGTAACACAGTACTTCTAGCATACAAAAGTCACCTCCGTTGGCAGCGACGCAGGTGTACCTCCCCCCGTCCGCCCCGTCCACCCGCGGCACGCTCGCGTTGAACACGTACAGCCCGTCGGGGGCTCGCGCCAGTACGAACTCAGCCACTGTCATGCAACAATGTTTTATATTAAAGACGCCAATATCGACCCCCGTGCGGTCTGCATAACTTTCATTTCCTACTAGTAACCCACTCCTAGTAGTAATTCACTCCACCAGTAATTTTAGATTATGATCTATAATATAGGTTCCAAATATACCGAGAATCATCGAGAACAATTCAGTGGTTTTAGTTTTATACGTGAACAAATAGACAGACAGACAAACATTTCAAAACAAAATGTTTAGGAATACATAAATATCTAAAATATATTCCATGTGGAGATTTGATTCCATTAAAGATTTATTATTAGTAAGCACGCAAATGAAATCAATGAAAAAAAATTGAATGAAATTCCAACACTTCGAACATCCAACTACGCCATCGCCATACTACCGTGAGCGGTCCCGGATGAATAAGCGGCAAGTTTGTAACAACATTTCCGCATAACACTGCTTTTGACGTGAGCTTTTAAAGTGCAATGTGGCATTACCGACAGTTGTAACGGAATTGTATTATAAATATTTACACATGTACCCGTGAAAGAGCCACGAGTTTTGCGTAGTTTGAAATTTGGTACAATCAGTCTAGCCTTACTCCTGGTGTTAATATTGTGAACATTACTCTTCCTAATAGAACTAATTGTCGCAACAGTTTATATATTGCAATATAAAAAGTGACTGAGAGAGGTGAAGTGTATAGTGTTTAAATTATATAAATTCAAATGTTTTTTTTTGTTTCATTACATTAATACACATACATTAATAAATGAATGCTACATTAGAAATTTCATACAAAACACCATATATATATATATATATATATATATTTGATATATCTAACTTACAATTCTGCCTTTCGATACTGCTGAAAACGATTTGAGACTTGAGCAGTGGAGCTTCGCTGAACACTTCGCAGGAGATGGTCAACTGACTGTCGATGGTCACCGTCGTGTTCGCAGGAGATATGGTTACCTGCGGCGGGTCGACTGGAAACAACCGTAAATGTTGCTCTAAATGTGTTTTCGATATCTAAAACATTGCAACGGCAACTCATCGTGTGACCTATCTCTTACCTACCACTTACTTAATGCTTGCTTAAGGAGACAAGGTGTCGGCTGGACACGATAGCTTCTACAACTTCGTTATTTTTAAGTAAATCTCATCATTGTCACAAATTTTCCGATTGCTTACAAGTGGCTATTAGTGCACAGGGAAATGCGAAACGAGTATAAGTTTTGTTGTGTGCGTACTGACACACCGTTCAAAACTAACTAAGAGTAACCACTAGTGCGAGTGAGTGATACGCTTACACCTTCGAGTGAGTGATTGAGCGTTTACTGCTCTTGTCTTCACTAAAAAGTTGAGTTAATGTTGTTGAATAAAATACTGTTGAGGACGATAACAGCTTTAAGAGTAGAGCTCACTAAATATAAGTATGTCAGTGTTACCCGTCAACTGTAGCACGGTGGTCGCCTTGCTCGGGCCGGCCACGTTGGTCGCGACGCATCGATACGCGCCCGCATCGGACTCGTCCATGTGCGGTATCGCGTACTCTATTGTTGTGCTTTGTCTGAAATGTTTAGCATTTAAAAATATTAATTAGAATGAAGTTCACCTATTTCAATCTGCACTGTAAGTTTTTTTTAATTCTAGATTTAATATCGGCCGCTATGATAGCAGTTCGCTGCACTCTTAGTGTACATCATTGAAAGGCAAACATAAAGAAAGGTACACTTTTCAAACAGTTTTGGACAACTCATAATTTTCGTTCGGTATTCATTTACCTAAGCAAATGATAACTAATTTACAATAATACCATATTACGAATTTAAACGGTAATCAGTACTCACGATTTATTACATTTTGATATTCCGACACAAATACATGACGTGACCATAACAGATTTTGGACGTCACCGTGATCTATGTAATTGGGTTAAAATATCAAGAAACAGGAATCGTGAGTACTAGTCATCACTTGAAATATATAATATAAAATTATATCGTTTAGGAATCATTTAACAATAACAGCATGGCCAGTAAGCACAAGACTGACACTCAAGTACGTGAGCCAGACCGCCTGCTATATTCCGTATGTTATATCACGAAAGGATACTTACAAAGCATTAATTTCTTCCATAATACGTTCGCCATTCTTGGTCCACATAGCTCTGACGGGCACCAAGCTGTCCACTCCGCAGGACAGCACGACGCGCTCGTGGTACCGAGCTGTAATCTGTACACGATAAACTAATCTATTGTTATTATATTCACTCAACAGTGCTTTTTTTATAAGTAAATGTAACGTATATAAATTTATAGTAGAGTAGAGAGGCTAGTTGTCAACCGGAGTTTTGAAGTCAGTCTAGTGAGGGACACGGCACGGAACAGACGTGCACTTGCGCCCGTCGCTGTGGGTAGTACGGAGCGTGTGAGTGCTCCCAGTGTCCCTTAAAGTGAATATACAATAAATAAAATAAAAAAAAATATTGTTTCGTCCTCGGCCGATATTCTCCAAGTGTAACATGTCACGGGCTGGCCATTTCTCATCACGTGCCCTATCTATTCATATATCAGGTGTTATGTAACAACGTGAACGTTCTACGTGGAAACTTTTAATACCAGTTTCTTCCTCTGTCTCCTACTGCGGTACGAGTATAAGCGAAATAAAACATGCCATTACCTTTTGCGGAGCTGTTAAGTACGGTGCATCTGTAAAATAAAATACAACAAATTATAAAATCATACTTATTAGAGTCTCGGTGAGTTTTAAATGAAATATTCTTAACGGTTTTATTTCTATTTGATTCAATAATTGAACACTACCATTGCCGGGGACCACGGTTCGCGCGGAATGTTTCTAAAAACATATACAACACACACTACGGATTAGTTTTAACTAAAAAAAATATTTTTTATATATTAAGTATATAAATTATGTCACAAGTGTTTTTTTGTAGCTGTCTCGATTTGAATGCGAAAATAGCAATTATATTTACTTCAAAACTTAAAAAATCAAATTTCAAATTATCTAAAAAAATTGACATTGATTTTTCATAGTTTCTTTAGACTCACTAACAAACCTGGAGATTTAGCTTGAACCGCAGTGGGAGCGATCCGCCGAAACACCTGGCCATAGCCGTCATGTCCATTTATCTGCGCAAATTAGTTTAAAAATTCAAAAGATTGTCATATAGCTTAGTTGTAGTAGTTGTAGATGAATTGAACCCTTGAATCGAAGCCCACCTCCCTTTTGTCGTTTGTGATGCACCCTTTTAAAAAAAGGATTCATTGGTTTTAAATCCCTAAGCAGTCACAGAGCTCTATACCGTGTAGATTACCCCGACAGTTCTGTGTCTAGTAGAATGTTGCCACACTAAATTGACTATCTATCCCTTGATACATTATATGAAATGTTTTCAACGTGCTTCGATTACGATATAACAATTAGCTAACGAGCAGGTCCGTCGTTACCGTTCGGTGTTACAAATGCGAATGAGGCGGGTGACCATCATTACAAGAGTCACTCGTTTGCAGACTGTTAAATTAGGTAAATACGTCACTAAAATTTTCAAGTAAAAAAATATCAAGATCTTTATAATTTTCCTCCAAAAAAAAAACATCAAAATCCGAAAAGCCGTATGGAAAAAAAACACCGAAACACGCCGCGCACACAAATCTTACATCCAAAAAAAAACCACGAACACGCAGGACAACAAATTTCCC
>DWPT01006390.1:0-11494 GCA_018251895.1 Agathymus mariae mariae
ACGATGATGATACCAAAGCCGGCACGAGGAATCGCCAGTCAAGATCGGAGGCGGCACGCGTCAAAATTCATCGTATATATATATATGTATATATGAATCTCGGTGAACTTCCATGTAGGTCGCGATGTGGACACGTGTTCTTCCATATAGGGTCATGTATGCGTTTTATATGGAAATTATATTGATGTAGAGCTAGACCGCGACCACAAGACATCGAAGGTGTCTTCGGCATGTGTTTACCCTAATTGTAATGCAATTTGGACTTGGATACGTGGTGCTTGATTTAATAGATCAAACTTTGTTTGAGATGTGATGTTTTAATCTATTATTACTGGTAGAAGATAACGTAATTATGGTTCGATCGTACATCACTATATATAATACAGTTTTAAAATTAGTTCAACGTAATAATGTAGTTGAAACGAGCTAAATTTACTGAACACCAACAATTCGGCGTAACCTTGGGTGCATTACATTAATTTCTAGCTGAAAGCTCGGACATTAATTTGTGTCTAGCTCCAGAGGGAAGCCACAAAATACTAGTTCCGTTGCTATTCATAATAAAACCGGTGCAAGCCGCTAAGTGCTTCAACATCTGGGCACAACGAAATACTATTATGATGACAAAGGCCCGTGAAATAGTGCTGTGCCGACGTCCTCGAACTGTTGTTCGAATAATATGCACGTTTTAATTAAATGCTTATTAGGTACAACGAGACTTGAGCTGCGATGCGAGGTACGTCGCTCTGGATTGGGTTGTTCATTCTTCTGTGTTTGTTTTAGATTCAGACATACTATAGTATAGTTGGAAAGTTGCGTTAGTTTGTGCTATTTATGTGGCCTATGTTATGGTTTTCTATCAACATGCAAGTTTTGTTTTAAATTAAAATTTTTATACAAATCAAAGACGTTCCGTGTAAATAGTACATGTTGTAAGGGTACATAGGTACATAGGTACAAGTCTCTATTGTTCCACAGTTGCACTTTGTACGTATTTTATTTTGGAACTAGTTTTATGTAATTGTAATTTTTTTAGCTCGGCCTGTCTCTACCATGATGGGAGGTGTTATTTAAAATACTTAAATGTAATTTGAATCAATATTGCTTAGGTTTTATTGAGAGACGTTTATCTTTTACATAGAAATACTCATTCATTTTCCTATTTGCTTTTCTTGGTGATTATCCTTACAATTATAAATAGACTTGATTTTATTTTAAAATATATTGTTACGTCGTGTACTTTTTATACTGTTAAATGTTTTTATAGAAATGTATGACATTTATGAATTGCAAAGTAAAAACAAATATTATAAAGTCAGACATAATAAGGTAACTCAAAATTAAAAACTCACTCACTTTTTACAGTTTAAATTTTAATTATTGGAACTGTTAATTGTTTTGAGTCGGTGTAGTAAAGTCATCTTGTGTAGAAACGCCATAGAAAAGTGTTACCAAAGTTATAGTGCGCGCTATAACTAGGGTCAAACTTGTCAACGATCGATACCTACGCGGGTTTACTTATCCATGGACGCACGGACCGGACACGTCGCGTGCCACCTTTAATACAAAAATATCGATTTTTCCACAAAGCCGCGTCACCGCAATCAATATGCCTTTCCGCCCCATGCCTAATTACGCCCACCTACATCACTCAAACATCCGTAAAAAGCATGGTAATAATTCCGCCGGTGATGCCTCCGTGAATATTCAACCTGAAAAATAACGCATACTGAATCATACAAAGCGCACAGGAAAACGCTTCATTGTAAACGTTTTATTTAATTTTCCCTCCATTTACTTTTTATAATTTTTGCCGGGCATAAAAAACGATCCGCCGCCGCAGGAAGGGCGCATACACGCGAGGTCTGCCATATCGGGACGCACACAGGGACAGGAACACCTGTCTCGGGAACGAAAGGTGTGCTCGAGCGTTCATGGAAGAGACAACTATATGTATAACCGTTACGGGTGAGAGAGAGGGCGTATGCGCGCGCAGTGTCTCGGCACGCCCGCCGCGCGTCCCGCTCGCTCGCTCGCCCGCCTGAGCGCCGTCAGTCTTTCGCGCGCAGAGGTAGCGCTCGTTTGTGCCGCTATTTGCTTCGACGCGACCGACGCAGTCTCCGTAACTGGTGTTCGGAAAATTGTGCATGTGCGTTTTCCGACGAGCAGTGTGTGTTGTTGTGAGATGTGCTATTGTTTTGTAGGTAACGGTGATTTTTGTTGAAAAAAGGCAGCCCGACGTTTCGATCATAGCTACGAACTTTTTCGGCAAATACTTTTTTAATTTTTTTCTCGTATCTGATGTTTATGCTTTCAAGTTTTTATTAATAATAATGCTTTAGACTGTTTTTCGTATAAGTTTTATTTAGAGCATAGTTTATTGCTTTAACTTGAAGCACGTAACTCTACCGGCAACAAATTTATGATCCGTTAATTGTTCGCGCCGGTAAAGATAAACGTAACAAACTAAACGATACGATCTAGTTTGAAACGAAGATATTTGAATCGTAACTGCAATGCCATTTATTGCATAAATTAAGTGTAAATTAGATAGATAGTTTCATTTATAAACTTTAACGAAGTTTAGTCGCTGATAATTTGATTTTTTGAATGTTAATTTTTTGTTTTCAATCACTTCCTGTACGATTTCAATTAAGATCAATTGAAATAATTTACACGTCAATAAACTTAGTATATTTCGAAGCATAAGTTCATATTGGTTCAGAAATATTGTGTATATTTTAAAACAAAATTTCTGAATTTAATTTATAACACTGAGATTAGGTAAACATTTATTGAAGATAAAAATAATTGTTCAAGAAGAAACTGTATATGCTTGTGAAAGCGTGCATCGCACCGTATTAATAATGATTCATTACTAATGTAGTGTACAATATCTATTGCGTGTCGGAATTTCTAAAAAATGTGTGATATTCTCTATTTATAGTATTATTGTTGTCAGAATGCAACTAGTGGTGAAGCGCAATGCACTTTTAACACGCTTAACAACAACAACAAAATCCTCTTTATTGTACACCAAAAAGTAATATATAGAAAGTTTAAATACAATATTTTATGTACAACAGGCGGCCTTTTCGCCTATTATTTACTAGTAATACCTGAATATACACAGTTGAAAACAGCAGGATTCACGTAAACAGACGCCGTATTCTATTTTCAAGGATATATTGTCATGATAGTCAAATTTCATAAATGCCTTTAAACGGCACTCCGTGTAACATAGATGTTTTGTTTGGCAACTGTCTCCAGCTGCTTATTGACTTGTATTGACAATTCAAACGTCAAGGTAATTTACTAGCGAACGGCTGAAAACACTTGTAACAAAGTAAAAAAAAATCTACAAATAAACAGGGATGATGTAAACAGTTATCAGAAAATAATCAGCAGTCATTAACAGACAAATGATTCATTTGAATACATTTCAACTGTTTGAAGTCGATTCACATGAATGATGTTTCACGGCCTGCGCTTGCGAAATGTACCCGTCCAAAACGAGTGGTTCAGTTAACTCGGTACGCTCACCTGTCATGGTTGAACTCCCTTAGTATACTTAGATGACACGCAAACGGCAATCGCTGTTCAATCTGGTGTCCTCCAAGATGGTTGATAAAAATGTATTTATAAATATATTTGAAATAACACATTGTAGTTGCTGAAGTTCTAATATTATCATTTTGTAAAACGAGAGCCATATTGCAAGTGACATATTTAATTTGATGGATTTGGAATAAATAACGATGGATGTAGATGATGAATATAGAGCTGAGAAAAGAAGACGACATTCAAATAGATCTCCAATTAATCAGCCAAGTTTGAATAGATGTACGAATAGCACTCAATAACTGGTTGACGTTTTTATTGATGACAATGAGATAAAGGGTTCCAAGTATTTAATAGGCGTGAAGAGACATTAAGTAATTGATTGTACTCGTAGGTTAATCGAATCACATTTAGAAGCATTCCATGTTACATATAAATAAATGTCCGTAAATTGGATTGAATCAAATGATCAGGTACCAAAATACAGTAGCTACCAATTAATATAAGTCATTTATAAAAGTACTGGTACTACCAAACCACTAACTTAGTTAGAAGTAATAAAATAATAAAGTTAAGGTTAAACTAAATCCTATGTTACGCAAATACGAAAAAGTATAACTAACGCATCTGCTAAAAACCTGTCGTTGGGTTAATAAAATTGTGAGTTTTTAATTTAAAAATCTATTGTCAGTAATTGCATTCTAAGCCCCTTTAAAACTGTTTTATTCGACCTTGTTTAGTCATCATCAGCTAATCAGACCTAATAATTCCAGCTTCATGTTCGTTATCTATAAATCTGTTCAAGTCAAATTCCATTCAGTGTCAGCTACTTAATTAATAATATTTTCAAAATAAGTAAATTTAGATCATGTTTTTAAAATTATTTTAGTATGACGCATTGCGCACTCTGAACACGAAAAAGACACGAAGTTCAATGATTGTCGTAATTTAGTAACTTTTTGTCGTACGTCCGCCCGCGTTCCTCTCGTCTGTTCCACATACACCTCTGTTATTACACTTTTTTGTTGTCAATCCGTTCTTCTATACTCCGGTGCCGTAATTACCGCGAGCCCGTTTCGAATAGTCACTTGTACCGAGGCTTGCTATTGTGCCGGATTCATTGCGTCACGACTCGACAACACAAGAACGACTATTAAACGAAAATGATTATTAATTCTAGTATTATTTGTTCGATATTTAGATCTAAATCTATATTGCTTAGGCCTTGGCAATTGTTGTTAGCCTTGAGTTAGAAATCCCCATAACGTAGGGATATAACAATGTTGATTATTTGAAAAGTAAAACGTTTTTGATATGAGTCAAAAAGTAAGTATAAATTATACTATCGGTATCGGTAATTTTTGCTCTGAGTGCTATGACTTATAATTTGTTATATATTTATTGATTAGCATCGACTTGTTTTACCCATTTTCGTTCTGTTATCATTTAAAGATTATGCATTTTGTCTTTTATATTTTCAAAGGCGTAGAATATGCGTTTCATAACATACGTTAGTCTATCTTTATGGTTGAACTCATTAGATGCAACAAACTTATCTAGATGTGTCAAAAATTGTACTACTAAGTAATTGCGTAGTTGCTTATCTTACTGAGAAAATTTCAAGCACAAGATTTAAACTAGTTAAGAATAACTCGAGCGTACTGGCCGACTAACGCTTGCAACTGAGTAAAAGTAAATATTTCCCGCAATATAATTTATTTGGATGATTAATTAAATGGAGTGTGGTTTGTTTTATTTCGTTGGAGTCTATGTTGACGCTGTGAGTAGTTTTTTCGTGTACAAAATGAGATGAACTGAGACGCCGCTGGTTGATATTGTCATTATTCAGTTTTTTATGTTCTTGTTTGTAAAATTAACTCTATTTAAAATATCATTTGGCTAATAAATATTTTATGTATTAAATTTTTTACGATAAAAGATTTGGAGCGTAAAATTTAATTAAACATTTTATATTTCGGACAAATAATTTGGCGCTGAAAATCTCATACGTGGTTTGGGAACAATATTATTCGACGTCAAGATGGCGGTACTTCAGTAGCTGATGTCACCGTCTCATGAAAATTCATTCCATAAACAGGTGGTCTGTGGGTGTTCTCATCCTAAGTGGGTAAATAGGCGCAATTTAGGCCACCGAGGCACGCTCGGTCAGACTGATTCAACACTTCGTTGTGGCAATTAGATTCAATTTGTAGCAGGGCACTATGAATATGGGCTTGAAATCAACAAAGTTCTAGTTCTTCTGAAATTAGATCGAACAGTCATTACGAAACGGCTCCGAACTGTTAATTTGCGTATGCACTTTCGTAATTAGAGTGCCAAAGTCCTACTGGTAACAATAGCGTTGGGTAAAATGAAAGTCAAAAATGTTAGCGATGTGCGGTTCACGAGTATCTTTAGTGATGTTGTAATTAATGATTATCTTGATTTTGGTTCGAGTAAAATACAAGGTTGAATCGGTATTTCTTTCTTTTTTATTTCTTAGCCGACAGTGCATCAGTGATGCCCTTAGTGTTACTAATGTCTATAACCGACGGTGACCACTTACCATCAAATGGGTCATTTGATCGTTTGTCGGCTATTTACATGAATTTCTTGTTAATTTAATAATGGACTTCTTGTTAAATTCAATATGCAGTATATTTCGATATGTCCCAATTATTAGTCAAAGTGAAATTGGGATTTGTCCATTATTTTCAAAATGCTTATAATTCTCGTTTCAGAAATGAGACAGAAACTATAAAGTTGCTAATTACGTAATAATATCTGGACTATTTGAAACTATAGACGCAATATACTTACCGCAAGCGATTGTCTACCTACGGCGTCCAGTTTATATTTCTGTCGAAATTTCATTACGCCAATGGTTCCATTGGTCGTCCGACCGATGTAGTTAATTGAATGGGTTTGTTTTGTGAGCCACATTTATGGAATAGCGATTCGTACACTCTACAAACATGCAGTGCCTGCAATTTTAATTGAATTGCATACCTAGTCGTATATCATTATGTGATACGTAATGAGCTGTTTAATGATCATACATTCAGAAAAATAAAATGGTTCATAAAATAATGACATAAGCATGAAAATAAGCAGTACCGAGGATTGGATTGAAACAGTCCCGAATAGAATAAGATCATTAACAAAAAGTAATTAAAATAAATGTATACATTAGCTTTTGTGCTTATTCCAGCAGTAAGATTAGTCAGAACTAAATTTCATAGTATTGCCATAGTTTACGACAGACAAAATCTTGTAGAAAATGGTAATGTTAATACAGGTTAAGAAACCCTATTCATTGTATACAGATACATATAAAGTTTAATTTATCTCTAGATTATCGAGCTCCTTAGTACTGACAAAGGTACTACAACATTCGCAACAATTTCCCCACCCCATTTTCAAATACTCGCAAAACTATTTCTTTGTACCCCTCATAGTTTTCGATTAAGTTTGTTACAGACGACGATCCTTAAGACCTTATCTCTATAGTGCATTTCTACGGTAACTCAAAGGGCACAAATGTGGCCATCTATCTATCTATCTCTTACTTACGTTTGGTGTTTTGTCGTTTTATGACATTTTTCGTAACTTCCTATTATACTTAACAATTAACGAATAACAAGTCCCGTCTCCTAATGCCAAGTATGACTGTAATCCAATATAATAATGAGCATGTCAACGACTTCACGGTGAACGTCTTATGTATGGACAACTAGGGCTTCTGAATAATTTAGTCTAGATTCAGATTGGGTAATAGTTTTATTATCATATCTCATATCAAGAGTTACTTAGCATTATAACATATAAGCGTTTATTTCCAGACTATTTAGAACAGATTAGATAAAATTCTCCAATTATTATATTACGGGATTTCTTTTTGCTTAATAAATTGAGCATTTGTCGAAGATCCGTTGTCTGTGATACGATCTCCGGGTAGTTAGCTATTATAACGGACGTAGATTTTATGAGTTAAGACTTGTTTACGGGCCCTAGTGCATATACTAATAATACTCTGACAGATTTAAGTACTCATTGATACGGAAAATGTAGGTGTTTTTATATTAGGTACTTTGTTAATTTTCCACTTTTATTATTTAAGATTGTATTATTTAACCTGAAAAATATTCACCATCTCATCGAAACTTAAATTAAATGAGTAGACTCAACAAGCTTAGAATAAATGTATGTATTACATCTGCATAAAAAACCGGCGCCATTGGTTCTTCGCTAACCCAACAATACTACGTAAATGCACATTTTTGTGGTAAACCACTGTTGTGGCGGATTCATAAATGTTTAAATTATATATTATGTTGTGTATTACCGTGAACTGTAAGAAGAAAAAATATATATTTATATTTAGTACGTATTGTAAATCAATAAGGTTCCTTTGTTTATCGAAAGTTAATTATCTTATAGCTGTAGAATTTATTTTCCTGCACCGTTTAGAGTATTCTGTGGTTTAAGAGATATTGCAATTGTTTTTTTTTTGAAATGTAAAATCCCATGGTTATGTCCAGCAAAAATATTGAAAAATTTAATGGATGAATATGCTTAAGTGACATTTCGTGATATAGCACCTAAGAATGTGAAAAGAACTAGATTCTTAGTTGACAGACTCATTTGTCATTTGTACACATAAGAGTTTTTGCTCGCAGTCTCGCCGTGACCACGACCTATGTAAATGTTGGTATGAAATTCATAATGTGTGTATCTTTCATCGTCTGCAACGTCGTATTTCAAATTTCTTTATGTAATCCGGTAAAATCTTAACTCCTTATGACTGTGCGAATCGTTAGTTTTGTGACAAATTGACATTTTCAAAGACCATTTCAATTTTTTTTTCTGCATGCTAGCCATTTGTATGTAAGTCTAACGTATAGACTAGCTGAAAATTATCTGCAATTAAAAAAGCCCGTTATACTTTTGTTACAAGAAACGTTCTGTGTTTATCAGCTGCTAGAAGTGGTCTGCTGTCAGCTTTTTTTTATCACACAACATTGCAAACATACAATTAAATCCACGTTTATATATTTGGCTGATTCACTTTTGCTTTTGTTCCCGTTTCACTTTCCCAGTAGATGACAAAATGATGCAGAACGGTATGGTGCAGATTTACAAATACGAACCTGGCATACATTTGCATGCTTTGGAGCTCCATATTTTGGTACTCGCACTGCTGATTTGAATCTGATTGTGAGTGACGAAAAACATCATTTTTTTCAGTTGAAATAAATTCAGTCGAATGTGACCGGTTCTTAAAATTATTACGCAAACAGAAACTTAGGGAGTTTAACGTACGTAATGATTTTACTGAAATTGTTATTAATTTACTTACAAATAGCAAACCATTAGCTAAAGCAGTTGTTAAATGCGTTATTATACAATGATTATTCATAATACCCAAGAACAGCATTGTATGAGTAAATTATTTAGTCAGAAATTTCGTGCGCAAAAATGAAGCTATCCCTTTTTATAGTGTAATTTTACCGTGTTAGTGTATTTTACCTCTATGCAGATATTTTATTAGTAACGCTTTCAAATAGAGAAAATATGTCCTGATGTTTATCAGAGATATGAATAATTATAAAATAAGAATTTCTAATCCATATAGAAATCGACATATGTCTAAATTTAAAGTTGACATCAATTAAATTGTACACACGAGTTTCTGTAAAACTTTCGTGAGATTTTGTCGTTAGTATGACCTTGGTTTTAGTCAGTATAAGAATGTTTATGTTACTGTATATTATTCGATGTTATATGTTTAATAATGTTTTATATCAAAATGTTTCAAGCGTCCATCAAGTACATCTATACTTTACAACTCAGCGCTAACAGGTACTCGCAACTTAAACTCGTAACTAGCAGAGGGTCTTGTAAGTTTTATCAATTCATATATCACTTCATCTCTGCATCCGTTCACAATCTTTAAGAACGCCCTCATCTTCAGTACAAAACTACTGAATATGCAAAATACCCTGACCACGACCTCATTATATTATGATTAAATATTACTAAATAAGAAAGAAAATAATTTGAAGCGCTTTTACGATACACGAAGTTGAGCTCTGTCCAAGTTATTTCTTTTTAAATTTGCCGATCGTATTAATTGGAGAGGTTCATTTAAATTGCTATTATTGATATATATTTTGCCCAAATAATTAAACTAGTGTATATTATAGTCAATAGTTGTTTTGAAAATGTGGAATCTAGTTTAGTTTAACTAACGTAGATCCTAGCCAATTCCTATTTTGTATTTACAAAATACCTAACATGTATGCTAAAGTAATATAATAAATTTGTATATAACCAACATGTAATGTAAATATTAATATAATTTAAATGGGATCTTCAAACATAAGGGTAGCATTGTATCTCTGTTCACAGGGGTCGTGAGATAGCTTTGGGGTTTTAGCGTTCATCCTAACAATGGCGGATCAGCACCGAATCCTCTTAACCCTTTAACGGAATTCTGCGTTCAGTATATTGTGTAAGATTTGTAATCGTTACTTAGTTACGTGACATATTTGTGGCTTAAATTGGAGTTCACTTTGTGGACCCAATTGGACGGTTAGTTTCTTTCAAATCGAATCAAAGAATTTAAAGTTTGATATTTTATATGGCTAAATTAATAAACAAACATGTAATGAAATGTTTCGTTTTCATACAAACTATGAGTAAATGTTAAAAATAAGTTTGGTGATATTTTTGACAAGATAGGTGTTTCGTGTATGGTTTTGAACTAACTTTGAACTAACTAAAAAAAAAACTTCAAGTAGATAGATAGCTTTAATCCATCAGTAGCATTTGGATTAAAAGCGCTTCAACGAAACGAAGTACGAGTTAAATTCATGTATGTCCACTGTTTGACATGAGCTTATACATAGATGTCGTTAGTAAACTTTGCAGCGCAACACATGAAAACAAAGTACATATTTAAATTTGAAGCGTGAGACAAGAGATGTGTTGCTTTGTTTAAGATTCAGGTTTTTTGTTGTTACCTTAGTCACGAAACGCAGTAAAAACTACTGACCTTGGGACAAACTAGTGGTGTTGCGTGGTTACCGACACGTGATTGCAAAATTGTACCGCAGTGGGTTTGTATAGTTTAGTTTGGATGTAAGTGTCTATATTGCGTATCTGGCTCAATTTTAATCTGGAGCACGATATGTTTAACATAACGCAGAATGCAAATTTTGATCATTCTTAGCCAACGGAAGCTATCAATAAAATTTTACGGAAGCTATCAATAAAAAAAAAGTCTTCAATATATTGCTAACGTGTATATTTGAGAACAAATTTCTACTAAGAGCTTATTGCAGAAATATTAGAACAATAAGAGAATCTTTTAGTATATATGCAGTCCAGAAAATCCAGCCTGGACTTAGATATTGACAATATGTTTTATTTATTTTGATTGCCGCTTTAATACTTGAGATCAAAACAACAAATTATGAACTGTCTCCTTGTTTACTCGCATCGTCATAACTTTTATTAAAATATTACTTACTGATTTAAAACATTATTAGACACTCAGTCTACTACATACTCTTGGTCTGTTTATGGCTTTAAAATTAATCTGCTTTTCGAAGATTTGCTATTTAAGGCTGCTTAATGCAAATGTCTTTGAATGCCTATCATCTAATGTTATATTTAAGAGCTAGAGTTTGGGTTTTATCTGAAACCGGGTTCAGTATTATTTAGTTTTAAATTTGTTGACCTTGGATTCTTTCATTCTTCGCAACTCTAAATAAAATCAAACGAGCAAATAACATTTTCACATGGGACGGAAACGCGAGCTCATTGAACTCAACTTCCTAATATTATGTGTATATATATATATATATATATATATATATATATACACGGGTGCGCTGCTCTTCTTTGAGATCGATTGCAGCGTGAAAAT